>VXAL01002745.1:0-42204 GCA_013399475.1 Chauna torquata | reverse complement strand
AAAAAAAAAAAAAAAGCATCACTTTGCACAAAGAATAGGTAACAGTGAGTGAACATGGCACTTTAAAGTTTACTAAACAACTTTGTTCACACTATATTTCCAATTGATCTGAAACAAAGGAAATGGCTTGTAATGTTTTCTCCATATTATGGCAACTTGAGGTGCCTCATGGAAACTCTATTTTTTCTATATATTCATTTTGACTTTGATATCCAACCACTTAAGAGACCTCCTAGACTTTTTTTTTTTCCCCTCTAAATTACATATTTGGAGACAGGAAAAAAATTATTTTCTCTGAGTCTTTTCCTCTGGTTTTAGTCTCAAAGGTCTTATGTGAACATGAAGAAGGTATGTTTAAGGTAGAAAACTCTTTGTGTCCTCTAGGGTGGATTATGTAACTTGTAATATCATCAGTCTTACTGTGTTCGAAAAAAATTACATTGGTATTTTTCATTGAATTTGGAATCCTCTTTCTGGTGGATTTTCTGCTCATCTGATGGGTTAAGCTGGAAGAGCTTCACAACTGAAACAAATGGACAAGCATTTCAGCCATTGTTAGTCTACTCAATGATGCTTCTCCATGTATATATATATGTGTACAGTGCAGAAGACATTGTATTATTTAGAATGTGCAGGCACCGTCTTACTGAATCTGCTTCATCTGTAAAGACTTTTAAACACTTTGCTTTGTGTCTCTCTGTTATTTTCTGACCACTACACCTTCATTAAATCAGCCAAGTAGTCTGACAAACTGTGTAGAGGATTATTATGTGGTTTACTTCTCCAAGGATAAAGAATTTATCCTCAAAGTGTAGTAGGTCTAGTAAAGGAGGGGGTGGGGGATGTGGATGGGACAACTCTCTACCCTTCTGCAGTTGTCAGATTTTTGGCTTAAACACCAAATGTAATATTATATTAACAAAGTCTTCCTCCCAAAATATGTTGCTTTTATTACCTAACGCATCTGTTTTAAAGAGATAAATGATAGTGGTTTAAGCAAATGGTAAGATGCATACTGCTGTGTTAAGAACAATAGTGCACGTGAATGGAGATTAATAAAGTGCACATTAACAAAATTAATAGAACTCCAGCCTTCTGCCTAGCACACTTGGGCATGCTGTAGTGTCTAAGTTTTAACTTATATATATAAATATGCACAAATGCTGAAAAGTCAGCTGTTCTATCTGCCCAGAAGCACTGCTATCTTGCCGGAGTTGAGCACTGTAACACATACCTCATGCCTAGCACCGTCTGGAATTTACAAAATGCCTGATGATCCCCAAGAGCAATGAATTCAGTACAGATCTAGAGGTGGGGAGGATGCTTTTCATAATATGGTAAGCACAACTTTATAATCCTTACATATTTACATTTAGTATATTAAGATACAATACCCTGTTGCTTCACTCCATTTGAGATATCTGCAGTGATAAGCACAGTGAGTGCTACAGGTTAAAGTTGAGATGTCTTTTTCTGTTGTTGCAGCACAGCTCTTTTCCTCCCACCTATCAAATACTTAGGAGTAGAAATTTTCCACATTTTATGTTAGCTTAGGTAAGAACTTATTTTAAAAGTTTAATCTGGTACACCTGTGTATGTACATGTGCACCAGCCACATGCACAAAGAGGATTTGTTGTCCATTCAGCATTATTCAGATATTGGCTGCATTTAATTCAACAACAGCTGAACTAAATTTTGATAAACAGGTATCTTCATAGTTTCAGCTTGAAATCTAAAGCTTATCAGGAAGGATAAAAGTTCAGCTGACAGAGTGAATATTAAAACTCTTTGTATGCATGTATATCAAGATTTTTCTCATTATGCCTGAGAATGAGAATGTTGGTGCCCAATGACACTGGAAAATTTTAGGTTTTTCTGCTCAGTTTAAAGTGGATGCAAGTATTGGCTGTTCCAGGAAAGATTTTAACTTCTAAGAGCTTCTAAGCAGCAAGTAAATGGGAGCAAGAAAGAGGAATAAAAATGCTCCCCAAATTTGAATTATAGGCCTCCCCAGCCTTTAGACACCCTTAATAATACTTGCACAAAGTAGTCGTTATCCCATCTTTTTAATTTAATGATACTGAATTCTCACTGGCATGATGACCTAGCTTTAACAAGAGGAGAGTGGTCCATGTGGTCAGTATAAGCTTTTATAGTTTGCTAAAACATTATTTTGTTCAGCTTTGTGAATTTTGCAGCAGCAGAGAGATTCCTGTACCTTAGCCAGAATAACAAGCATGTTACAGCAAGCTTTGCTATGACACTGTAAAACTGAAGGGACAGGGACTGAAGTTGTTAGTTTTTCAAACATCTGTTTAGAAACAGATATCTTAAATTATTATTAGCCTTCATCTTGTTTTGTTTTGTTTGCAAGTGCATATTTTGCAGTGATGAGTCTCTTGGTACTTGGAATCCACCAGTTAAAGAAAATGAAATCTTAGCGTCCTGGAGATCACTGCAATTTGATTAATCTGGAGGGATGAGTAGCAATCATCTCGCTTGACAAGGTACTTTACTGAAAAGAAAGCTTGAAAAAAAAAATATTTTTCATTTGTGTAAATTGTCTAGCTTTCTGCTAGGAATCAAATTGGAAGAGGAACAAGAAGATGGGAATTTTCCAGACAGCAGCTTTTTATAACCACTGTGTCTTGATAGATCACACACAGATGCTGTAATTACCTCAACTGTGGTATATTAATTTTCTAGCTAGAAACCAACACTGGCAACACAGCATTATGATGTTTTTCTGTCTTGGTCATAAGTACTTGGGCGTATTTCTTTCTAGGATAACTCATACAACCATAAATTTTCCCTCCTATTTTTTATATTAATAAGCAACTAGGGAAGGCTAATGTTTGTGAAGATGAAAAGGTTCTCATTATGATGATTGCAGTTAAACAGAAAAGAGGTGAAAAACATTTTAAAACAAAACTGAGGAGGGGAAGCTGAAGTATGAAGTATTACTATGTTTGAGCAGGAAAAAAAAAAAATCCCATTACAGTAGTAAAGATACTTACAAGCTGCATAGGAAAAAAGGTTTGGCTACGTTTAAAATCTTTACTTAAAGAGCCATATACCATGTGGTGAAAGCAGTATGTCTAATTTTCAGAAGGAGATCTTATCCTTTCCTCATCTGAAACAATAATTTACAGAGTAGGAGACAGAAAGGAAATCCACCAATGAGGATTGTATTTGCAGAGGAGAATAAGAGTTTCACCCAAATTGTTTACCAGAGGCAGAAGTTCAATTATTAATTGAGCTAGACTACAAGATTTTTGTGTTTGTACTTGCTGTTTTCGGTGATTGACGAGGAAAACAGAGAAGGGAGAGGCAGGTTGCCTGACCTTAGCACATCAACAAGGCTGGACTACATCAGAATTAAGGCACATCAATCAAGGTCTCTACAGGATGATGTCTATGTGTGTCCAGGTGCCTAAAGTTCCTGTTACAGTCAATGCAGATCTAGTTCATAATTGGTGGAGTGTAGAGGATGATCCACCATAAAGAGCTGAATTGCTTTGATTTCTTCAGGGGCAGGATTCAGTTGCCTGTATGCTGGTTGCCACTTTATACACTCTTGCAATGACACCCACAGATTTTTGACAAATGGAGAGCTGAGGCTTCAGGCCATTCAGTAATTCTGCAGCCTACCAAGAACTGCTGAATCCTCATCCTAAAACTCTCCTTCCTTCCCACATTTAATTTAGGCTTAGTGTTCTTTTTCCTCAATTTTTTTTCCTTCTCCATGTGTACAGAAGAAATTATAAAAATGTTATGACCAAATATAGGTAAGTCTTGGAACTATAAACGTGAAATTAAAAGAGCTCCATAAGATTATTAGACCTATTTTTGTCTGCACAGGAAAGAAAGCCAGCCTTGCATGGCTGAGAAAGCACATTGTCTCCACAAACACTTGTGAAACACAGTTCTTTGTGGAGCATGCTGGAAGCCTACAAGAAAAACCTGTCCTCATTGCACTCTGCAGAGTTCTCTAAGTTCACGTTACTAATGATGAGCCACCACTTGATAATTAGCATATTATATAAATCATGCTCGATTATAAGGGTATATTCCCACTCCTTAGCCAGCACAATGAAAATAGAACAGGAACTGTATGACTGTTTTATTTACGTAAAGAAATGTCATTAAAATTCTTTTGATTTTCCTGGAGGCAATTTTTTTACATTAGTAGGAATACAGATCTGGCCTAATTTCTTAACTGTAAATTAATGAGGATTGGAGATATTTAAATTACAGTCAGTGAACTCATATATTTAGAAAAGAGAATATCTTTGGTGAAAGAGATTTGTGAGGAAAAATACTGCAGTGAAGTCAGAAAAGAGAACTTTGCGTGGATTAGTTGTAGGACTGTTTTCTATATATAGCGTTAAGATATTTACTTGGAGCAGCAAGTTGAAAGAGGTATTGCAATAGGAACATAAATGGATATTTGTCAAAGCTGGGGAGAGGTAAATTTTTCTTCAGACTAAAAAGCTATTTTAATTTTTTGCATCTTTTGCCCTCATTTCTTTATGTGGTTTTCAATGGAGGTTACATATCCACACTAATCTGAACTGTCACAGGCATGAAGTTGTATACTTTGTTTCTTCAGTATGGCAGTGGACCTAACTATGGCTCCACGGAGGCAGGTCTGCACAGAGGAAAGAGAGCGGGTTCTTGCAGGCAGCGTACCATGCCCAGTAGGATGCAGTGGGCAGCCAAAATGCCCGTGTAACAGCCAAAATGCCCGTGTAACAGCTGCAGTTAGCGCAGCCTCACGCAGGCACAGGGCCCCTGTCTATCAGCATCAATGTCCACAATTTCTTGGGGGCTCTGTAGAGAGTCACTGTGGAAATGCACTGCACAAGCACACTATTGCATTTTGTGCCACCTCTGGACTCTTTCCTTAATGCACATTCTTGAACCTAATGGAATCCCAGATGCTTTTTTCCCCTTATTTTTTTTTTTAAATTGAGATTATTCCATGTCTTCATTTTTCTTTACAGTTTTTTTTTTTCCCTACTTCACTGAAAATATTTGGGGAGGCAGGTTTGTTAATAATTTTAAAGCCTACAATTATTTGAAGTTGGAAAGCTGTGACTTTTCAAGAAAACTCCACTTTTTATGCTATAAATCAGAAATTTCATAAAGAAAGCCTAAACCTTTGACCAAAAATAAATAAGTAAAAATGGCCATAATACTGATTTTGATTAATCTTTTCAGTTGCTAATTTTATTCATTTAATATCTAAATCATAGCAATGTGAATGTATATGTTTCCCAGATATTTCTTGTCTCCAGTGTGCCAGAGCAGTACCTTGTTGACAGCCCATTTCACTTAGTCCAATATTCTACCATTACATTCTTCTTACAGAAGAAGACATTCTTGGAAATAGACTGCAAGAAACGGATGCAAGACATGGATGACCAAGTACAACTTGAGGACTGGATTGGAAAGAAGTGGGGTGATGGCAGAAAAAGAAAGTGGGTAAGCTAACTTTTGTTGTGCATACAATTAATAAGCGTCATTGAAATTTCTCAAATTCTGTTTACCTGCATTTAGCTTTGATTTTTCCACTACACCAGTGGATACTGTAGAAACTAGAAAGTGAAAAAACTACTCAAGGGTGAATTTTCACCTGTACTGTACTCCAGTAAAGAGGTTCATAACAGATATTACCAAGATGGCTTCTGTAGGGGCACCATACAGGAAACAGTCAAGGTTTGGGCTGTGTAAAAGTTAGGGTACAAGTTATGGACAGAATTAATGTTCCTCGTGCTCTGTGCACAGAAGTCTCTTCGTGCTCTGAAAGCTCTTGAATTAACCTAGAGATTTCTTATATTTGAGTAAGAAAAATGAATAATCACTTTTCTTAAATGTCCTCTATGTCACCAGCATAAAGCTAAATATTCAGACTTTGTGTAGAGAAGTGGCAAAGTGGTTTCATCCACCATATATTGGTTTGTCCATTACGTAGCAGTTCTGAGCAGAGCTTTCTCTGCTTTCTCTTCTTGGTAGCTAAGGGAAGGAATAACCACAGAGCTAACTTAGGTATGAGAGCTAATTGCCCAGAGATGTTCTGCTTATGCTAGAGAAGTCATCATAATGAAACACAAATTCAGACTGTGTAGATTGATTATTTCCCTGGGAGCTGGAAGCCAGCTTCTGTCCAAAGATCTTGCAGTCTGCTGATCCAATTTCCCTCATGACCCTGTGCTTTGAGGCGGTTCCTCAAAGAGCCATTTACTGGAAACAGGGAGGATGGTTACAAAGAGGAATTAATTCCAGTGGGAACCTACAACCCCCCGCCATGGGTTAGATGAGTGATTCTCTGGCAAGTCCAAAAAAAAAAAAAAAAGGCCCTTCCAGTCCATGCATTCTGAGGGTTTAATGAAAGTCCTGCCACAGACAGCAAGGTATGCGTGGACACTCACTGGTTGCACACTCTAAGTTAGTGACTTCTATCAAAGTTGCCATGAGGCACTGTATTAGTTATCATTCCTGTGGAGATATGATGCTGCTTCAGTGCACAGGAATGCAGTAGATATTCTCCTGATGTCTAAATTGCTCTTACTCCAATATACTGGTTTGGCGTTTGTATCTGTACAGGTTTTGTCCACCTGGCTCCTAAAAAAGCATAGCACAGCATCTCAGTATTGGCAGATGGGAAGACATTTTTCCTGAAAGCATGCAGGGAAGCTGGCATTTTTTCTCAGTTTTAGGACTGAATTCTCATTAACTATGACCTTTGTTACTGATGACTTGGCATAAAGATTATGTGTACGTATCAAAATCAGCAGAAATGTTGTCTAGCAGGGATTTTTTTTTTTAACAACACATGTTTAAGCTACTAATGTCTGCCTACCAGCATCAAAACAAAACGGAACCCTTGCAAAAATCTTCTCTTTCCAAACTTGGTCTTTAATCCAAACTGGTTCTTATAAACTCTTTACTTTTGTCAAGCTGCAGTAATACACTTACCTGGAATCATCTGTAAGAGAATGAATTTGAAAACTACCCTAGTAATAACTCTCTCTATAGTTACTGCATACTACAAATTTTAATGCAAGTTAAGAAATAATTAAATAAGTATAAGTTGTATGATAGATCTTAATATCTTCGTTCTTTGTCACTTTTAGCTTTTTTTTTTTTTTTTTTTAAACCAAGGCTAAATTGTGTTGAGCCATCCTATTCATGAAGAATTTACTATGAAGATCTTAATTTTTCCCTAGAGAGAAGATGAACTAACAAGCATGCTTTTACAACTGAGATATGTTTTTATATCTTTCAGGAAAAAAATCTTCCTCAAAACTCATAAATAGTTATCAAATGAAAATAAAATGCTGAGTTCATTAATATTTTTGGGACAACCTACTAAATGTCTATTCAGATAACCTGAAAGTAACAACAAAATATTAACTACTGCTGACATCACAGTTCCCATCTACTTGTAAGTATTTATTTAATTTTAAAAATAAACTTATTCATAGGCATGTGGTCTCTGATTCCCAAGAGCATTCAAAGTCAAGTCTACATCCATCCTCACCTGGGGAAGTTCCTTACGTATATACTTAAGAGCCTCTGTTTTTGGAAAACAAATGCTTAAGTCCTGAATTGATGACCTAAAGATTTTTTACCCTAGGACTTTGTACGAAAATTATTGAGGAGCTGCATAAATAAAAACTAATTAGCTGAAGGATTTAGCTAAAAGCCTGTAACAAAACGCGAGAGCATTTGCTGTCACAAGAGAAGTGCCACAGCACAGCGCATCTGAGTCCATCTTCCTGTCCTACTCTTCTCGTGCCCAGGCCATGTCTCTGACTGCTCTCCCAGCAGTTGCTCCTTCATACTTAAAAAGGAGGATCTAAAATTTTCAATTTTACCTCCTGTCTCCTCCTTGCGTAAGGAAGAGCTATCCTGGTCAATTCAAACAGAGGAAGTATGCCCAGTATGTCGAGGGTGGGCAGAGTCTGTCCCATCCATAGACGGAAGCCACCCAGGTTTGGGCAGAATAAGCTGATTTGTGCTATTCTGGGATTCACAGTTCCCAAAGTAGAACAAGGTGAATGCAAAGAGTCCCATCTCTCCTCTCCTCCTGATACTTCTAGCACCCCTGAGCTGGAGAAATTGTGTTAAGGAATGGTTTCAAGCTCATCAAAAAGAGAAGGTAGTAGAGGAATGATAATAAAATCTTTCATCAAATCATTTACTTTTGTAGTATTTGAGATGACAACAAGGGTCTGGAGACTATCAAATCTATATTGTTCTTTCATTTGTAAAGTCATCTATAAAAGAGCACGTACATATATATATATATTTAGATATATAAACATCACCCAGTTGAATGCATTTTGACCTGCATGCCTGTGGTCTCCCAAACTTGAGCTGAATTTCAGGTTCAAAAACAGAGTATAAAGACATTCAACACTTTCATTTGCGGTTACTTATAACACAATAATCTATTCTGGTGTTAGTGTCATTAATTGTTTGAAGAAAGCAAATAGTGACTTTCAAGTGTCATGGGAAGTTAGAATGTGTTGAACTGCAAATGTTGGTAAGTGGAGACAATAATGTGTCCAAAAGGTTCCGGAGGAATCACGATATTGGAAAGAAAGAATAAGCTTGATTCTGCAAATTGTGTGGGAACTCTTAGCCTGGTGCAAGAAAAGCTATTCCAAAGAGCCATGCAGAATAAAATCTGGGAGGAGGGGAACCTGGAGACACATCTCCTCCTACATGTGCAGACAGCTTAGCATGGAGTTTGGAGGGGCTGCTACTGTCCCAGCTTTCTCTAAGGGAGATCCATGAGCAAAGTGCATATGGGTACCACCAGTCTAGAGCTTCACAAGAAATAAAATTGCAACTTTCATGAACTTAAAGATCTTCTCATTAACCTTTGGGCCTTAGTCTTTGCTGTGGTTTAACCCGGCAGGCAGCTAGGCACTATACAGCTGTTTGCTCACTCTGCACCCCTCCAGTGAGATGGGGGAGAGAATTGAAGAAAAAAAAAAAGAGGAGGGGAGTAAAACTCATGGGTTGAGATAAAAACAATTTAATAGGACAGAAAAGGAAGGGAAAATAATTATAATTATGATAAAGGAATATACAAAACAAGTGATGCAGAATGCAATTGCTCACTACCTGCTGACCGATGCCCAGCCAGACCCTGAGCAGCAGCAGCCCCCGTGGTAAATCCCCCCAGTTTATCGTTCAGCATGACACCATGTGGTATAGGACATCCCTTTGGCCAGTCTGGGTCACCTGTCCTGGGCTGTATCCCCTCCCAGCTCCTTGTGCACCCCCAGCCCCCTTGCTGGCAGGGCAGCACAAGAAGCAGAAAAGTCCTTGGCTCTGTGTAAGCACTGCTCTGCAACAACTGAAACATCGGTGTGTTATCAGCATTATTCTCATCCTAAATCCAAACCACAGTGCCATACCAGCTACTAGGAAGAAAATTAACTCTACCAGCCAAAACCAGGACAGTCTTCCAGATTCTCTGTTTCATAACAGACCTTTTCATCTAACTGTGGATAGTAGAATACAGTGATGGTCAACACCTGTCAGTGGCTGTTGCCAGCTAGATGCTAATGGCGTTTCAGCACACACATTTGAAGATACTGGTCTTAATTCAAACAACTTTATTTCTCTGTATCAAAGGGGATGGATAGTAAAACATAATTTACAAAAACTAAGAAATGAATGCTTTACCTCTACAGATAAATCTTAGTGTGGTTAAAGGGATTTACTAGAACAGGTCAGCTTGTACTTAGTATTCATAGCTGTTGAGTCATTTACTGCAGTAGAAGGTAGAGTTAGAGCTTGAGTGATTATTCTTCACCAGCAGCCAGTCTCCCTTACCAGCTGATATTTCATATTAAATTGTAGTCCCGGTGTTTCATCAAAATGATTTGCAGCTTATATCCTACATTTACCTCATGTCCTTTAGTCAGCTTAATGTGAAAGTGCACAAAAGGAGGGCTAGGGAAGCAGCTGTGATATCTCTGCTCTTCAATACAGAACAACATAGTTGCAAGCAATTACTTTTCAACATCTTGTCTGAGTTCATATCCTCTGTGCACATCAGAGATGGCAAATTAATTATTATAATGGGTAGTATAATGTAATAAGAAACAAAGTACATTCAAATCTAGAGGTTAGTTTGGGGGATTTTCTGTTTACCCAAAGAAAAGAGAACAAAGCCTTGAAAGTTATTTCCCTCTTCCTAGATAAGCTGCCTCTTCCTTGGGCTTGTTTTCATTTCTAAGAGATGGAGAGACCAGATGTGTACCCTGGAACAGAAGATGCCACTCACTGAATCACCAGAGCATCACAAGAGCAAGTGTTAGTCTCTATCCAAACTTTAGTACTTCTTTCCACAGCTAGTTCCAAATTTCATAAGCTCTTCCTGAAAACTTTTATAGCAGGTTTGCCCTTTCTTACTACCTTCTTTGTCTTCATTCCAGCTGGGGCTTGCCATGCTGGGAAACAGAGGTTATATGGGGAAAGGGAGGCTATATGGCTACACAGGTAAATGGGAAGTAATAGCTTCCCATATCATGAAGCTCACAGATTATATGTCTCATCATGTAAGTCCGGTGGAGAAACCTGTGTCAAGGCAGTCATTTTGGAAATTGTCTGGAGAAGGGTATGTTAATACCACCTGAAGTAGAAAGTCCCAAATTATTTAATCAAGCTACATTTCTCTACATTTTTATATAGCTAAGTCTTGAATGACTCAGTTTTCACTTGTTTCCTTTGGATTCTCTGAGAGTTTGCACCTTTGTATGCAGTGAGCAAAACTTCATCTATGACCCAAAAAGAAGTTGCTTTTAAGAAGCTTTGCTATATAGAAAGTATACAGTAAACCATATAGAAAGCATATAGTGAAGCTAAAGAGCCAACTAACATAACTGTTTCTTTTTGTCTGTTAATAAGAGATTCAATTTGTGTCTAGCTATCTTTTCTGATAACTAAATAAGTACCTTGTACCACAAGATCTTTTGGTTTTATCAGAGAAGTTGCAGGTAACATTTAGATATAGGAAGCTAAAAACACTGTTTGTTTTCTGTAGGCCTAAAGTAGGTCAGATATTCACCTGGCATAAATTCAAGTACACTCACTGACTTCAGAAAAAAAATGAATTATATTGCTAAAGGAATTTGATTAGTTTGAACCCAATTCTCTTCTTACTTATTCTCATAGAAATTAGAAGGAACTCCACTGAATCTCTCAAGTTATACCAGTGTAAAGAGAGTGCTATCAAGATTGTCCTTTAGAGTTTTCTCTTCCTGTGGCAATTGATCTCTTTATTGTCTACTAGAACTTTAGGTATAATATTGTTAACCTGAAGAAACAGCAGACTACAGGCCATCTGTCAGGGCAGAGGTTAACTTAAAATAACAGTTCTGACATCTAGACAAAAAGTGCAGCTATGGAAATGTCCTGTAGATCAACACTTTCCTTGGGTAGCTGGCCAGTCCATCTTCGAGTGACTGAACATCACAAGGTGCCTTGTTACTACACTTTAGGCAACTCCAAAAATCTTGGCTTGTAATTGATTCCTTGTAAACTCACCATGTCCAGGATGGACACCCTGTTCACTTGTCTACATGCTGATTTATTAACAGATTTGTTAAATATATTTATCAGAAATCTAATCAGAAACACAACAACCCAAGAAAATTCAGTGTCTTATTTCACATTGTAACAGAGAAAATACAGCATGCAAATCTTTATGCACACATAAGTTCTCTCAACATCCAATACTTGACAACTAAGAAAATCATGCCAGTGCTCTAAGGTTTGGTCTTTCCTTTACAGTTCATATCATTTCATCAGTGTGTCATGTCAGATCAATCAGTAGAGTAGCTGCACATGCAGGTTATAAGTAGGTTATAAGAAAGTCTCAACAGGAATTTACCAACCTTGGACTTCTGTTAGAGTTAATGCCAAGGCTCTTTCTGACTCGAATACTCTTTCTCAGCTAAGTTGTCAGCACATTTTCATCTGATCTTTTCATTGATAACTGTATTATTCGTTTACCCAGAAGAATAGTTGCAGTAACCAGAACAGTGATCCCCTCCTTGTTAGACANTTTATTTTATTTTATTTTATTTTACAGTTCCTTCCTAATAAGGTTCTTGAGAAAATGTGTGATTTAATCACTGAAAAAAATGCCATCAAAACGTCTAAAAAGAAAACAAGTTACACGATTCCATAGATGCTGCATGGGTTTTTAATGAAAAAACTTCTTTTATTTTTGTGTAAAATCAGCAGGAAAGAGCAGAGTATGTAGGTCTTTTTCTCCCTAAGCTCTGCCCTTGGGGGAAGAATTTGAATTACAAAAAAACTGAGGCAGTGTGATTTCATTTTCTTCTCACATCTGAAGAACGGTGTGGGGTCAAGAGTCTTTATTTTATTTGCTTAGTGAGTGATACAGAAAATGTGCTTTCTGAAGAACATGAACACTTCAGAAAAAGAGATCCATATAAACAGAATGAACTCTTTTTTCAAAATGAATCTCCTTGCAGTGTTTCCCTCCTACTTGGATAAAAATCTGAGTACGCCACACCAAAGGTTGGAAGCTCAAGAAACCATTAGGCATTTATTAGTTATTTTCTACATTATATATTCTGCAGAATGAGGAAGAGACCTGCTTTATTTCCTGTAAATGCGCAAACTTCAGACTGACTTGCTATGATCCTGCCTGAATGCATAGCACTAAATCAGAGGAAGCTGTTAGAGCAAAAACAACAGGAAACAAAACTACTTCAAACACCAGGTCCTTGAAAGAACAAAGGTGAGCTGCTATTTATCCTCAAGTGGCACTGGAGAGCAGTGGGGACCAGAAGCAGAATAATCTGCTTCCAAACAGGCTAGTTGGCTAGTTTGCAACATCCCCATCTCTGGATTGAGGATCAAAGCAAGTTTTCTAACCTTACAGATGCTGAGATAGGCAGAAGGGAGAGTGAGTGGGTTTTAAACGTGCTGACAGAGATACCTGGAGGAGGAGAAATGCTGCATCAGTTTGCAGCCAGATTCGCAAAGGCAGGGAAGCAAGTAACTGGATGGGCAAGGCTTACAGAAAATGGCCAGGGAAGACTGGTGTGCAGACTGAGTATGAAGCCCACTGCTGCTTTAATCCCTTTGTTTTATACACTGCAGACATGGAGTGATGTAATAAAGAGCACTTTTGCTTTACAGAAACTGGTTTTGAGCCTCTAAAATCAAATGATATTGGTTTTATTGGATGTTTCCATCATTGTCACATTTTTGTTGTCTTACAGAGCTGGAAGAAGGGGTAAGAAGCAGAGCTGGCAACACACAGCTCCTGCACTGCTGTGATCAGGCAGGGTCATCTACAACAAGGAGATTGAAGTTCCACGTTTCACTTAAAGCGTGCTTTTGAAATACGCAAAAGACATAAAAACCAGTGTAATTGCAACTGTGACACTTCCCATATGATCCTTCAGAGGAATGTCTGAATCCTAGTCCTGAATTTTCTGAGGTAAAAATAGCCTTCTTCAGCCACAGTTATGGATGTTCAACACTTCATCAGGCCTTTGATGAAAGAAAATGCTGGAGTTCAACACCTGGAAATGCCCAGGAGAGTGAACCTTGGTTCCTCAAGGTTCTTTTAATTTGCCAAAATATTGGTAGTAACGTGTCATTATCACAGATATGTTCTAGGCCCAGTCCTTTCGTACCAAAAGTAAACTCTCAGTGATGTTAATGGGCCTATTCAAATTAATTTTGAAACTCTTGAAGTCCTATGACTTTAAAAGTTAAATGCTACTTCTGTTTCTTCTTTCAATCACAAGCCTGAACAGGTATGCTGTCTGTAGCCAAAATCAGAAAAAATGAGCTAGTTCACAAATTACACAACATTATATCATCACCGTATATATATGTTATGCTACTTTCATCTAGGAAACAGCACAGTAGAGCACTCCAAATGCCATCCCTTTAACTATTTATATACAAGGTTCTCTGGAGGAATTCGATATATTTGTTTCACTTAACACAGTCATGATTAAATTTCTCACATTCTGAACAGCAGGCACAGATCTATATTTCTTTTCTTTATTTCATTACTAGCTGATAATTTTATTGTATTTCATTTTAAGATTCATCTCATGAACACTGTGTATTTTGCATTCAGCTAGATCTTTCTTATTTTTAGATCTTGCCTGATTCACAGTAAGCTTCATAAAAAAAGCCAGCCAGCCTCCCAGTACCTTTTGTTCTCGGAACCATTTAAAATCAGTTTGTGATCCTTTCCACTCAATATTTTTCTTCAAAAGTGATAATATTTTCTGCATGAAAAGTTGCTGACTTGAGAACAATAATATATTCTAAAACCATATATACATTTTTCTTTTTAATTGGTTTTATTATATCTGTACATTTTCTTATCCCCTTCTTTGAAGATGGGATTCTATCATGAAAAACTCGGTACAAAAGAACAAGTAAAGGGCCCACTCATTCCCTCTGTGACTGCAAGAAATGTAAAAGATCTCAGCCATGGTAGCCATGTGGAAAAGCCCTCCATCTTCCCTTTCTCAGGCTAAAGTAAAGGTCTTGGATTTTGCTCTCTAAGGTTCTGGGAGGAATAGGAGTGAGAAGTATTTTTTTTCTTGTGATCTTGCCTCTCAAGAAAGCTTGTCCATTTTCTATCTCATGCAGACTTCTCAGTCTTATTGACACCAAAGCACTCTGAAAGATGGGGCTGGGGAACACCCAGTAGTAGCTCCTGAACTGAAGCATAAGCACTGAGTAGCCCATCTGTAACACTAATGACAGCCTGAATCTTGGTCTGAGGATGTCCCAAGACCCATGTCTGCAGCAGCCAGGGCAGCCAAGGACGTGTTTTGTATTGAGATTTACTTCCACAAGGACTATGTCAGAATGCGTCTGACCTTCGTCTCAGTTTGATGCTCATTCAGATTCCCAAAGCTGAAAATCCTTTGTTGCTGCAGTGGAGGAAAGGCAAGATACAAGTTTAGGAAGTTGCCGTGCTTATATTTTCTCCAATCTGTAAAATATTCAGATGATTGGGACTGGAGTAGAAAGTGAACTAGAAATGGACCCATAAAATTGTCCTATATTCTCATTCTCATACATGAAAGTCACATTGCAGAGAAGTGTCACAGGAAAATAATACTGATATGGAATATTTAAAAAAATAATAAATTAAATTAAAAAAAAATGCTTTATATCTAATTGATTTCTTTTCAGCCCAGCTGTTCTCTCTGCAACATTGCATGTCACTAGAATATATTCATATATGGAATTATTGTAATATTTAATATTATTTGAGTAGCTGGCAATGATAAAATATCTTTTAGGTGAATATATTAATGCAGTCACTGGAGAAAGTATACCTTGGTTTTCATGGTTCTTTACAGTAGCTAAGATTCACGTATTTATTCATATTTATACTGAGGTCAAATTGATATAACAATGAAAAAGTAAATAAATGCATAGAGATTAGTTTTCTGAAATGCATTATCTTTACCTATAAATAGATTTAATTTATAAGTGGTTCCTCGCAATCCCAAAACTTTTAACCACACTAGCCACCATTTTTCATCAGCTGGCATACGGAGCTGCATGTGCCTCTGTGAGGCTGAATACGCAGAGAGGTCCATGAGGTTGTACTATTCTGCTTTGATACCCTGCGGACCACACCAGCGAGCACATGCGTTTTTTTTGAGTCTAGCGTTTGAGAGGCTGCACCAGAAAGTTCGAAAAATTTTGTGTAAGGTTTTCAGACCCAGAGTACAGGTTTTAGAGTTTGTTCTTCCATTCCTTACTATGCAGATAGACTGACGGCATTTGAACTCTTGAACACAGAAGTACATAACTACATCCTGAAGAGAAACACTCTGCAGAATAATGTAAGAAGTAGCAATATAGACAATCAGTGATCTGATGCTCAAATTCTTTCTCCAGCTCTATTTTATTTAGCAATATGGTCACAACCTATATATAGCAGAGGACTGGACAAGTAACCTCAAAGAATCACTTTCTTGCTGTTTAGCAAACTCTTTTCTGTCAGCTCACCTGCAGAAAGAGACTCTAAATGCATTCTTTAAAGGTTGTGATTCTTTTTTTTTTTTTTTCTTAAAGGGACAATCTCTTATCTATGCAAAAGGAGAAAAATGAGTATTGTTTGCAGAGATACTAGTTAACCAACTGACAATCAGAGTTTGATTGCCCAGATGAATCAACTGATTCTTTTACTGCAGAAAATATAACTTTTAATGAAAAAAAAATAAAAGAAAAGAAGTTACAGTGAACTACATAATGCAAGTTGTCACTTGCTTTTCAGGCCCTCGTCTCTATCAGCTGATGCCAGTGGCACTGTTCAGTAAGTGCATCTGTAAGCATTTGAAGATGCAAATAGTGTAGTTATCTGAGTCCAAAAATAAAGATATTTTTCCTTATCTTTCCTATGACTGTTGTTGGGGTCTATTGAACTCAGGCTGTTCATACTGGTTAATTACACCTTGTGTTCTATACCTGTTTCTTTTAAGTTTATAATCATTTCTTCTCCTGCACAGAGGAAGAGATGTTTAAAAGAATGTTTGAACAGCAAGCTAAGCATAACCACATTATTATACAGCTTTCAGCCATAGCATTCAGCCATGTAAGGTTACACAGCTATTGATAAGTTGAAAATTAAAAGTACAGATTGTGTTTTATATAGAATGTGATTGATCCGATCTGCAACAAAGGAAGCAGAAATCACATACTCTGAGCTGCAGTCATGGCAATTCTCACATTTTCATAAAATTCTTGTTGCTGTGGTGTCAAGGCACCTCTTAGTGTTTCCTGTTGGGTCTCGAGTATTTTCAAAGATGGAAATCCTTTGAAAGAAAAGGAAAGAAAGCTCTGGGATAAATTTGTGTTATAAGATATTTTTACACTGGTTGTATTTTCTTGGACTAACATTAGTGCAAAACCTCAGCAGAAAGATTTTAAAATAAAAAAAGACCATAATAAGGGGAATATTATGCTTATAAGAGTAAGATGATAACTTATAAAGAAGGAAGTGGAAATTTTCCTAGGAAAGTAGACTCAGGAGTGCTTGGGTCCTCAGTGTAACTTTCCTAGTGAATGATCTCTGTCCAGAGCTCCTCTGGAGTCACTGATATGGAGGTACAAGGATTGCTTCTTTACAGCGTTCTTTGCTAAGCATGTAGAGTTGGGAAAGGGTGTTGCCATTTTGTGAGAACAGTGAACAGGAGGAATGGTGCATTTTCTTAGAACAAACAGAGGAAAATCCCAAGCTGACGCAGCTTCAGTAAAACACAGTGAACGTCCAGCACTTTGGAGCAGGCTGCTTACTTAATTGGATATTTTGTTGCATTTCTTTTATCTTAAAAATTAAGAAAGTTTGTTTCCTTTTTTTTTTTTTTTTCCTCCACATAATTATCAGTGTTCACGTCAGCCTCTGATCTGGATTAGGCCTTCTAGGCAGTGTTGTAGGATAAATAGTAAATGAAAAGTATACAGAAGTCATATCTCCCTCAAATACTGAACTGTTTAAGATACAAGAATACAGGACATACAGAAGGAATTTCATATCTCTGTTTTTGTATTGCTTTCTGCTTTCATTGATATTTCCCATTGACACTAATGGTATAAAGCATCTGAAATGTGGCACAAACATGTGAATTCTGACCATGAACTGCCAGTATCAACTTTAATAAGAATCTTAGCCTAGCCTACATTGCATCTTCAAGTATATTGTCCCAGGCCAGTAATTGCAATCTTTTATACAAGACCTATTTTATGGTACTATTTTTACATAATGTATATTTTTATTTTCACTTTGAAAGATCAAATCCTTTGTCATGTAAATTCTGCCTTTTGAATGCTTCAGTAACTTAAAGAAACGTTGCAGCTCCCAAGAAACTGAAGTTGCAGTGTTTTTTCCTGCGATTGTCACATACAGAGTTTTCTTCCCAATCCCTCTTGCTGAAAAAAAGGGAGAGGGAAAGAACATGTCATAGCAAATGTGTCATATAGCCCATCCACAAATGAAACAACTTTAATAGACTGTATTTGGTTGTATTTGAAGGAAAAAAAAATAATATGCAGAGGTGTATATTTGTGATATACAGGCTGAATGCTCAGTTCAGGTGCAGGATTTGATTGAGATCCTTCTCCCCTTTCTTGTTCTGCTCAGTCTTCCACCTGAGTAAACTGGAACACGAGTAGCCTGCCCGAGGGATCTTGTGGTGAGTCACTGGTTCAGATCTCCCTGCCCAGGGTCCTTTAGGCTTTTAGGCATGTCGCTTCAGTCCAGTTGGGATCGGCCAGGTCTGTGAGGATTCAGCAATACCAGGTTCAAGAAAGTAGTATTTAAAACAGTTGCTCTGGAAATCAAGCAAATAGAACTTCCAAAGTCATGCTGCAAAGAAATTGTGTAAGACAGATGAATTCTCATCAGTTATGTCAGTTTTCACCAACTGCAAATCCAGACCAGAGTATTTTTTCATATTGGTACAGATGCTGGGTATAATAGATCTTTTGCATATGTTCCAGTAACTTAATCTGTTTTCCTTCTAACATGAGTACAGCTTATGCCTGGAATGAAAAGATGCTACAATTGTAGTAGTCCTGGTCTTCATAAGTTCAGCAGCTGTTTTGAAATGTATGGATGCTGCGTATTTTTAAACATACAAAACAACTGGGAGGAGAGCAAAGGAAAATGCAGAATTCAAATTGATTACCAGAGTAGGTTGTAAATAATGTATAAAACAATGGTATGTAAATGTACTATGGTATCACATAGTTATGAGACATTGCAACAAAAACATTTTATTTAATTACAGACCACTGAAAATAAGTCTCCAAAGCTAGGCAGAATTTCAGACAAAGCTAAATAGTTTTCCAGTGTTGCATACAAGGAACAACTGCATTCTCACTTACTTTCTATTTTGAAGGCCCGCTTAAAGCTAATAAGAAGCATTAGGGTAACAAAACTCTTCCACTTGTGAACAAAGCAATGAGTCTGGGCAAAAATCACAGTCTCCTCTGCATTGCCAGGATTTAGGATCTGTCTCTCGGGTTTAAGAAGACTGCCCAGTTCCACAAGTAAATGACTTTGTGTCACACAAGTCAGTCTGTGTATTTATGTTTCAGGCCAATGGTAATGTCTTTGGCCTGATTATTCATCTGAAACTGTGCTGTTGAAAGTGATCTGGTGAAGTGATTAAACCTGCCAAGATATCAGCAATTTGGCAATTGCAATTAAATGATGTAGGCTGGACGCATCCCAAACCTTATGGCCGGGTATCTCAGAAATATATGCCATACAAAAAAAGCTTTCTTTGATGTCATCTATGTAAAGTCAAAAATTTTGAAAGACGCTTTTATTAAGTATGTATGAATGAAAGTACAATTTTTTTTACTTTGTCAAATATGATTTAAAATCAGATGCTTCTTATTCAATACAAGCCTGTGATTTCTTTTCCAGTTTAGGAGAAGTGATTGGAAATATGGGAGATACTACTTGGACAGTCGAGTATGCCTATGAATTCACTGTTTGAGTTCCTATTTATGTTATTTTTTCATTGCAAAACAGTCACAGTGGATTAGGTATTTCAGAAGATGAAATCCACATGTTGGTAAATTAGGCTGCTACATTTCCTACTTCTTCAGAGCAAATCAGCGGTTAATTCATATAGCAAAATTAAAACTAATATTGAAGTTGACAAATAGGCTCCTCAGCTACTATGAATCAGTAAATTTGAAATGTAAGTTGCATTTTATACACATCTGTGGGAATAGGCATTGTGCTGAGAACTTTTGATATTATTAGTATCACTCACTAATTTATTTTGATGGTTAACCATTAACCATTTTCTTTTTTTTTTTATCTTTATGGTAGGGCATGAAGAAGACTGTACAATGTGACTATTCAGCAAGTACTCGTACAAAAAAGCCTATCTGTGTATGAAAGTGAGGAATCCTTTCCACTAGCTGATTTCAGTATGGCCTTAAATGTAGCTGTCAGAGCAGTCCTCTACCACACTTGAACCTAGAGAGAATTTGAAACTACATATAAGATGTGCTAAAATGATATTATCAAAACTATTTAATAAATAAATAAAAAAAAAGAGTGGAAGATTTCCTTGCTGTGCTCCATTTTATCTTTGCATGTTACATGGTTACATGTTATTCCAGAACGGAGGTACACTGGCACCATGCTAGAGTGCAGCATTAACCTCTGCATTCTGGATGACTCCAACAGAATCGTTCGAGTCATTTGACATTAAAACAATGTTCAGTGACTCTGTCATTTTCAAGCAATTTCCTGAATAATTTCCAATCTATTAATATACAGGAAACTGCTGCTTAACAAAGGTTGGGTTCAGTGATTCCAGGAGCACCATCTAATTATTAACTTCCTTTATTATCTGAAATGAAACCTGCTATGATAGAGACTCATTTTCAATATCAGATAGAGAAGAAGATGGAAGTGATGCGCACAACTGACATACTTGTCTGAAAAATTATAGTGCTTTTATATTTTCTTGCAGTCTAATGTTTTACATGGAAAAAGTAGGCTAAGCTAAATATAAAATGTTACTAATGTACAAAACAGGAAAGGAAATACCTGTTTAACTGCGAATTTCTTCTTTGCAAAGCTTGCAACTTGACATGTTAATTGATCCTGTTACAGGATCAATTACAGCCACAAAAAGCCCAGACATTATTTTCTTTCTTTGGCAGGCTACTTGACCTGAATGAAAACAGAAGATCTACCTAATCTATAACAGGCACAACATAGATTTTGACCACTTCTTTCAATTCTACCTTTGTCTTTTTATTTCTTGATGGGATTTAATAACAATACTAAATAATAAAAATAAGAAATATGTATACTCTGACTCTTCCAGGTGCTGAACTTCTTTCAAAAATCATTCCCAATGGATTTTGTACTTACCTAATACTTTTTAGTTAGCTAACAATTCCAGTTGCGAAGTGTACACCTGATTATTTTTCCATGGCATCTTAGGGTATACGCATTAAAATATGTCTGTGCCAAGCTGCTTTAAGCTTCATGAAAAGATCATTGCTTTGTTAAAGTGCATGACTATATATTATGAGCCAGTAAGAACTGGATCATTAAAGAGTTATTTTCAGCAGTCAGAACAAGGAATGATGTTGGTGGATTGAAAGATATGACATATTTTTTGTACCTTGATGAATATTGAAGATTGTCTCTTCAAGAAAAATTGAAGACCACTATTGTTCCTGTGTCAAAAAGTAGATAAGCCCAAGGCAAAAAAGGAAAGGGAACCACGAGATAGAAACTGAACAGTTGAAACACGGTGAGTGAAATGTGGTGATTGTGTTAGTCATTATACTGTTGTCAATTAGATTAGCAAGTAGCTCTGGTGATGGTATTGGCTGAAGAAGTAATGGAAAACTCATTTTAACTGCAACCAATTGGCTGACAGCAAATTAGATAATGAGTGACTTGAGTTTTCAAGCTCAAAGGTGGTTTTGTTAAACCCTAACCTTTTGGATACTTACCTAAAATAAACTGGATCATTCTCTTTTCACAAGCAATATCTCTGGAAGGCAGAAAAAAACCCTCTTATTGAATTTTTCCCAAATGTTTCTGCTGGAGGAATAGAAAACGGGCATCTGAGTCCCTCTCTTCTCTCCTAATTTGGTATAAGCAGACTCCAAATGTTCCTTTATAGCAGTTCCCAGCACTCACAGAGGAACTCTTATAGAAAGGTATCAGACTTCCTGTCAGGCGACTAGCTTTATTTAACACTTGGTGTAGGGAAGGGCAATCAATAGAGCAGGACAACTTAAGTTCAACATCCTTGAGAAAGCTTAGTCTGAGTCCCCAGTTCAAGCAACAGGGGCCCAGGACCGCATAATGAGAGTGCAACTGTGTGCAAAGACATGGCAAATTACATTGTGGGCGTTAAAAACACGGCACACCTCCTTCTTTCCCCATCGTGCAGGCTGGATGCAGCTTGGTTGCTGGTAGGAGCTAGAAATCATGCTTGTAGTTTCTATCTGACAGTGATGTATGAAATCTGGCAGTTCTTCAGTATGTGTAGTTAATGTTAGGTCTTCAATAAGAGGGAAAATATGCCAGAGATATAGAAAAGCTATAAAAAACACAAATTCAGCTCCTCATCTGTATTCTTTTTTAAGTCAATCTAAACAAAGGCTTGATTTAATGCCATGATTTCAAACAAGACAGTACTCTTAGGAATATTCTTAATCTGGTCACAACATGACAGACATGAAAGTCCATTAGCTCAGTTCTTTATTTAAGATTAATTGATGTAAACTAGTCTGAAATTTAAATACAGATGTCCATACAGACTTTGCATTTACATGCCTAAGTTATTTTTTCAAGTAATAGAAGTTAAACTGGTACATCTTTTGGTACAGTAGAGCTTGTAGTTTAAAATATAGTTTTGAGCAGAAGAATTTCTGTTGTGTTAGTCTCACACAAGTAGAGTAAAAAAGGAAAGCAATAATAATAGCCATGAGTCAAAGCTGTGGTAGCAGGTTTCAAACTGGAGCATCTGTATTTGTTCTCTAAAATTATGGCTCTAATAATTGCAAGATCATTGTGTCCAGTATTTATTACAGTGATGATGTATTGATGACACGAATATTTTATAAAACACGGACTCTTTAATCCATTTGTGTTTTCTCTTTAGATGGTAGCCATACTTCAGATGCTTTGCACTGCTGACAACTGAGTGGAGAATGCAGAATGCCTTTTCTATTAGTAGCTTTGCAGCAGAATTTTCTATTCTTGCTGTAGCTAAAATCTTTTGTATGCATGTGCAGCCGTGCTGGAGACAGGGAACCTGAAAAGTTACAACCTTGCCTGTGGCTTGAATAAGAGTAATTCTGTCAAGCGATACAGAGTTTTACATGTTATTCATTTCATCTTTGGTAATTCCATAAATTATTTCAAAATATAAGTTTTAACATTGCACTGAGAATAGAGATAAGCAGAAGAGTTTGGGCAGAATATAAGCCCATTTTAGCTGTACGTAGCTTAAATTCTCACTCATTTTTTTGAGGAACCATATCTTGAAGCTTCTTTTGAGTTCATTAAATGCATTTTCCCATAGTTCATCTCAGTTCCTTATTTCTTGTGGAAGACATACCAAATTCTGGAAGACCTCTTACTACTCAGAAATTAGGTCATTGTAGAATAAAGATATTTCTAAGGCCAAAATTAGCAGGCAATTTTGGCACAGCAGGAGCAGGTCATTTGTAACCGATACCTACCATTTGAAGAGTACAAGAAGGGATGCACTTCCACGGTAGATTTAGCCATATCCCTTAGACCAAACATTCACCATACACAAGATGCAAGGGAGGTGGTTTAGGCTTTTGTGTTTCCATTAGGGATGGGTATGGAGCTGGAGTAAATTCTTCCATGTAGTTTCTCTTTGTTGAGTGGATGGTGTGAATCTTCACATGTAGATTCCAAAAAAGGAATTTTTTTCTGTGTACCAAAGCTGCTCTGTGAGCTGAACCAATGCCCATTAAGTCAGGATGACTGGAGAATTTGCTTCAAAATTGCACTACTACTTTAAAGTAAAATGTTAATATAGATGCAGTCAGGGAGCACTGCTCCTGAAAAAAAAAAAGAAAAGGTAATAGGATCGGTATTTGATTTCATTGCATGGCAGCATGATTATTCTATATTTGTTGACTTTTTATAATCACTTCTTTTGATTCTTATTTTACTTCTAATTTTCTCATTTTATTATGACTTTTGCTTATTTTTGTGAAAAACAATAAGAAAGTATGCCATATAGCACACCTTATCTTAAAGCATCCCCAAATCCTCAGTAGGCAAGAATTAGGTGCACTTGAGATCACTACCAGTCTTGCTGACTAGCTTATCAACTTAACAGTGTTGCCTGAGATTGAGGACTGTATTTTTGTTCTACATACTTCTGAATAACACTTAGTACACTGACTGTCAGCACCTAGGAGAATACACTTATAAAATGTAGAAACTAATAATATATAATTTTATAGAGGACAAAAGTATTGTTATAATCTGTAAGAAAATGACAGAAATTTTGATTAAAAATGATAAATATCTACACCTATGTCTTGACATCTTCATTATCTGTACAAATCAAAGAGATGGCAATTATGTGTACATTGGAAAGATTGATAAAGTACACAACCTTCTCTTCATCTTTGAAAGTTACAGAATGAAAAACATCTCATCACATCTGTCAAGCAAAAAAGGTCCTTTGTAGGAGAACAGTAGTTGGTCTTCAGGAATAAGGTGACAGAAAAAAACATTGCCCTTTATCTTAGATGGAAGGTCTTAGATGAAAATTACTTTCTATTACTGAATTCATGAGAGGTAATACTGACCATATACCTTTCCCTCAAGAACATAAACATACTAACAGGAAGGCAGTAAGATATATCCGCTAACATATGATCCAATCCAATCCCAAATCAAAAGATTAGAAAGACTCCCACTGACTTATAAAGGATTCAGTCAAGCTATTAGGGAGGCAGGCTCTTGAAGTTCAAGTGGTTTGTTACTAGAATGAAATTTTCAAACCACTCCTAAATTCAAAACAACAACAAAACAGCATAAACAGCATGTAAGTAAAGAGCAGAAAACCTGCAGCAAAGGCTGGTAATCTGAGTGTAGTTGGTTAATCGAATTTTACTGCAGCAGAAAACGCAATTGATGATAAACAGCTCATGGTATAATTGTCTCCAATTACTGGTAAAACTGAAACAGAGCAGTAGCTATATACTTCTCCTGCTTTTTTGTTGAAACACTGTTTCTAAAGTACTATGCACTTCTCATATAACACAGGAGAGACTACAAGTTCCTAAAAACTGACTGGCAAAAGAAGAGTAAAGTCAGTAGTGAAATGACTGATTTCTTAAATTATCAAATACAAAACTAATGATGCTATATACAATAACTAGCCAGCCCCTAAAGTGGCATGCAAATACAAGTACAATTTACCATAAAAATATTTATTGACTAAATTTTTTTAGACAGTGGGAGGCTTTCAGCAACATGCAGTAGTATATGCCTGAAACTAAAAGGTTGCAATTACACTTTTTGGTTCTGCAAGGATTGTGGGAGAGGGAAACTGCATCACAGAGAGGAGAAATATGTTTAATTGTTCTAGATTTATGCAGAGCTAAAGTATGTAAAATGTGGAAAATTAAGTTCTTGCTGATGATCATAACAGGAATTAGTCTAATACCACCCCTTAATAGTAACTCTGAGTATATTTAGTGTGCAGTCAAGTAAATCAAACAATCAATTCTATTAATGACACTGTGTTCACTGAAGATTCAGCTGCTTTCAGGTATTCTGAATGTTTGGTTTGTAGCGTAAAAATTGTAGGTGAACTCTGGACTGTTTCAGGCTACTTCAGGGATGAAACAGGGACATAGGTTTGGCATACTTACATGATTAAACTTGACCTATGGTGGTTTTTCTATTGCCTAGGTAACACATGGCAAGCAGAGGTGTTCTTTTTTTTATTATTTTTTTTTAAATTATTTTTAATTATAAATTGAGGATGTTAGTTTTAAATTGATTGAACATTTGGTTTGATATTTAACAATTAAGGATTCATACCTAGTAGGCATCATTGCAACATTTCTTTAGAAAAAGTGTTATGAATAAATCTGTATACCACCATTTGCTCAGTACTTGTCCTGTTTGCCAAATCCCATCTGTGTGTTCAGCACTGTAAACTGATTATTCCCCAAATCAAGCTAATTGACCAATTAGCTGAAAGTAAAGGTAAATTAGACATTGTAAGCATTACATAATTAGGTTTACTGTCAGTTAATCAACTCCTGCAGATACAATACATCCACAAAGGAATATCAGGAAGAAGAATAAAACAGACTTATCTCAAAGTATAAATTGCTAAACATTATTCTGCTGAAAAGGATCATTTTATTCCTTTTTTTTATTGCTATCAACATAGCTATATTGTTATCAATAAATTGAATTTATGTGACGTCAAGTACATTACATAAGTCAAAAAATTGTCTCTTCCAAAACAATGAGTATAGGATGTCTTGCTGAGCAACTGACCATTTCTACTGATAACTTCAGATGTAGTAACAGTATTCTGTTGACACTACTAGATCTATCTGGTAGTTAACAGTCAGGAAGGTCAAAGAGGAAAATAACGATTACCAACAACAGGAATTTCAAGGTATATCTAAGTCATTCTGGATGTTTGTTGCAAATGAATATTGAAAATCCTGGATGCTTTCTCAAAGCTTACAAAAAACCTCTGAGATCTTTCATCCCTTTCTCTTCACCACCCTCATTCCTCACAGCTTTTGGCAACAAATCCCTCAAATATTCCAACTCTCTCCTTCTTCTTAAAGCACTGAATACTTACTACAGCTAAATCTTGGATCCTGTTTTGGGTGGAATTCAATAAACATAGAGATCTTGGTGTCATTTGTGATGCCCTTGTGTCATTTGATCCACTCTCTCATGGCATTTCAGCCATCTAAGAATATGAGCTGGAATCCAGTTTGAGGTTAAGATCGAATTAAAATTTGGCATCTGGGGGCAGGTGTCTAGGAAAGTGCCAGATGTCTATGCTCCCATTCCAGGCAGTGGATTTGACTTAGCTGCCAAAACACCAGGTCCCTGTGCCATGTCAGGGACTCTGACTTACAAGGCCTGGCTTCCATCTGCTGAGCCAACAGGCATGTGTCTCCCCTAGGTTCTACAGTGTTTATTTGCCAGCCATGTGTGGCTATACGGGACACCACAGGGTATTTCAAATGGCACTAGGCAGGTGTCTATGTGGGCAACTGAGCTGTGCTCCAGCTGGCCTTTTGACATACAAATGTGGTTAGATAAATTATTTGTCTTGTAGTGAATCCCACTGTTAGCGCCTGTATGAGATAACTAGACTCCTCCTTAAGTCAGTGGGAAGAACAGGCCTTTCCAGAGAAGGGTTTACATTGAAAAATTCACTTCAGTACGTCACAATTGTCTCCCACTTTGAGAAGAACCCCATTCTGAAGCAGCCTCCAGCTCCTGTGGTAGAGCTGACAGCCTGTATTGGTGTTTCGGATGGCACTATGGCACATGGCTGTGGACCCCTCTGTGTGAGAAGCTGAGCCATGGAGTACCCCATACCTAACATTGAGCAGACAGCATGAGATACACATGTAAGCAGTGGCTGAGCCTGAGAGAAAGCCCAAAGCCAATGGGAATCTATAGGAAGCAGGTTGAGGCCCCACTGATAAGGTACTTCCCCGGCAATCTCAACAATCTCAGGCCTAAATGGTAGAAAGGAACAGGGTGACCAAGAAAAATCTTCTGATCTTTCAAATCCTCTTCCTTGAGGGTTCCCTGAGATGTTATCTAGTCAGAAATATTCAACCTGTACGGGACTTTGGGAAGACATTTAATTCATTCTAAATTTTGGATGGTAAGAGGATACAGTACTAGCTTAGGTGGTAAAGGTAACTCATAATGTTGACTTACTAGATCAACAATATCTATACACTTTTAATAGGTATCCAGTGTTTAGCCATTTTTTTTTTAAACATACTTAGTGGCCTAAAGAACACGATTGGATTTTTTCTTTTTCTTTTTTTTTTTTAATATATATATTTTAGTACACCAAAACAGCTTAAAAAAATCTCACTTATATGCCATTCGAGATGAAGTCTTCAAGTCCTGCTGATTCAGTTTTCTACTGATAAGGGGGCATAAGTATATGTTTTTCATTACAGGGTATTTTGTGGATAAATGCATTAAAGACTGTGAACATATTCAGTAATTTATGTCTTATAATTGTAATTGTTATTGACTGAATGTAAATCCATTTCCTTTAGAAATTCAGATTATTGGAGTACTCTTGTTATTTTCACATAGTTCAAACAGAAAACAAAACAAAACAAAACAGGAAAGGAGACCTAGCATTCAGGATCCAGATATTCTGATATTATTACATTGCAGCAAAACTGTTTATTGCTTCATCTAGTGACATCCACCAGTTCAGGAGTTAATATATTTCTTGGTCAATTCAGAAGTTCTCATAACTGGCATGGTGCTATTTTGAAATACATTGTAAAGTTGTATAAATTACTATCTTTGCATAGCGCATACCCACTCTTGTTAATGTAAAGCACTTGTATTATGTATGTTGTGGGATTCAGAAGTAAATTCTAAAACTAATGGTATGTCAGTGTCAAGGCCTCTTTCCCCAAAGGCAAACTCCTGCCTATATTTAGTATTACCTGGAGATATCTGCAAATGTCATATACAGACCTTCTGTTTTCTCTTGACCACTCCAAGCTGCATACAAGGTAAATATTTAGTTAAACGCTTTTCCACTTTTATGAATCCAAACCATTTCCTGCCCAAAGCCCACCTTGTAGCCTCTGCAAATATTTCCCTGTCTGGCTGTGCAAAGAGCTTACCTGACTGCAGTTTAATAACTTTTTACTTGCTTCTTTGAAAACATAAAGGTCATTAGCGTGCTCTTTCTTCTTCTCCCTCCTGAGATGAAAATTATTCTGAGGACAAATTTAAAACAAAAATCAAAAGAATAACATTACTTAGGGTTCTAATATTTAGCTAAGGCTATTAATGTTCTTTTGTGCCAGCTTTCCCAGAATCTTAGATATAGAGCATATTCTATACAATAGCAGGTGAACTCTTGTCATTCTCTTGGTTTAAGAGGAGTCTTAGGATGACAGGATAATGGGAAAGTTCAAGCTGGAATGGATCTCAGAATGTCTGCAGTCCGATTTCCTCCTCAAAATAGGGTCAGCTGTTAGATTAAATCAAGCTACTTTAGGCTTTATCAAGTAGAATCTTTAAAATCTCAAAGAATGGAGCTTGCAAAACATTTCAGGGTAACCTGGTGCAGTGTGCGACTGTCCTCATGCAGAAAAGGATTTTTCTCATGCAGCCTGAACTTCTCTTGTTTCAGGTTCTATCCTCCACCAGGCTTTGAAGAGCCTAGCTCCATTTTCTAGTTGACTTTCCCGTAGGTGCTGGGGAGATACAGTTGGGTCCTCCTGAAGCCATCTCTGACCCCAGGCTGAGCCAGCCCTGGTACCTCAATACATCCTCACAAGGTGAATGCTCCAGCCCCTGACCATCTTGGTTGCCCTCCACTAACCCCCCTACAGCTTATTGATGTCTTTGCTTTCCTGGGGAGTCTAAAACTGAACATGATACTCTAGATGTAGTCTAATGAGTGCTGAGTAAAGAGGCATGATCAGTTCCCTCGACCTCTGGCTATACTCTTGATCACACAGCCCAGGACGTTGTTGGCCCTCTTTGCTGCCAGGGCACACTGCTGGCTTATGCTCAGCTCCCTTTCTGCCAACACTCCCAGAGACTTTTCAGCAAAGCTGCTCCTCCTAGTCAAACCACAGCCAGCATTGCCACAGGGGGCTCTTCCTTCCCAGGTGCAGGACCCTGTCCTTGCTGAATTTCATAACGTTCTTGTTGGCCCATTCCTAAAGACTGTCTAGGTCCCCACAGAAGGCAGTTCTGCCCTTGAGCATATTATCTGGTGCCCCGAAATTGCTGTTGTCTGCAATCTGGATAAAGTGCACTCTATTCCCCCCTAAACTCAGTGACAACGTTGTAAAACAGAATAGGTCCCAAAATAAACCTCTGTGATATTCTACTTGTTATTGCTTCAACCACTACCCTCTCAGCCCGATCATTCAACCAGTTTTTCACCCATCTACTTGCCCATTCATCCAGACTGGAACATCCTATCTTGGATACAAGGGTATTGTAAGAGAAAATGCCAAAAGCTGAAGTCAAGGTAAATCATATTCCATGCTTTGCCCTTGTCCACAAATCCAACGATTCTATCATGAAGACAATCATGTTGGTCAGGCATGATTTGCCCTTGGCAAATCCATTCTGACTAGACCCAATCACTTTCTTCTGTCTTATGCCCAGAAAAGGCCTCAAAGAGGACTAGCTCTAGGATATTCCTAAGGCTGACCAACCTGTAGTTCCCTGGGTTTCCCTTTTGGCTTTTTTGAACATGGGTGAAATGTTTGCCTTCCCTGACTAATCAAGGATTCCCCTCTGCCCAATATCTCCATGATCTTTCAAAGATAATAAACATTGCAGAGATATTGGCCAGCTCACTCAACACTCTTGGATGAAGCCCATTGGTTCCCATGGTCTTGTATGGGTCAAATTCTTGCAAGTAACCCCTGACTCAACCTGTATCCACTGATGGTAGTTCTCCTGTTCCACGAAGCACAGAAACCTGGGAGACATAGTGAAGACTGAGGCAAAGATAGCATTAAGTATTTCAGCCTCATCTGTGTCTGCTGTCACTAAATTGACTATCCTGCAGGCCCATGTTTGCCTTTTTCAGCCTTTTGCCATTAATGTAGTGATAGAAGCTCTACTTATTGCCTTTGATGTCCCCTGAGATTCTCCACTCCAGTTCAGCTTTGGCTTTTCTGACACTTTTCCTACATGCCCAGCTCTTAAGCTCATCCTCCATAGCTGTTCCTGCTTTCACCTCCTTTTTGTACTTAAGCTTTGCCATGAATTCTCTGCTGATACAAGGCAGTCTCCTAATACAACTGCTTGGACTGTTCCAGCACTTGGAGGATTCCGTCCTTAAGACCCACCAGAGTTTCTGAGAACAATTGCCCTTCACAGCTGCCTCCCATCAGCTCCTACCTACCAGTTTTCTGGATAAACTGCAATCTGCTCTCTTAAACTCCAGGGTCTGTACTCTGCTACTCTTCCTCCTTACTCTTTCATCATCTTGAACTGCACTGTTCCATGGCCATTACATACAAGGCTGTCATCAATTACCACATCCCTAGCTGATTCTTCCTTATCAGTGACTATCAGATCCAGCTGCATGTCACCTGTCTAGCCCATTCAGTACCTCTATCAAGAATTCACCCCTAATCACAATCCAGAAACAGAAATCTTCCTGACTGCCCTCCTCCTGTGATGTTGCTCTTTTAGCAGACATCAGGGAGGTAAAATTCCCCATGAGAACAGGCATCTATGACTCACGGAGTTTATTGAGTTGCTTTAAGAAGGTTTACCAGTTTCCTTACCCTAACTGAGTGGTCTGTAGTGGTGGAGCAGTGACAATTTCCCCCGGCTGAGTATCTCCTCCTCTGGACCATAGCTGACCTGTTCGAGAAGAGCTCAGCCCTCTGAAGTTCCAAGTTCCCACAATTCCTTCTGAAAACAAAACAAAACAAAAAACAAAACAAAACAAAAAACAGTGGGGAAGGACTTCTAGCAACCCCCACAGATTTCAACAGGGAATTAAAGGTGCTCATTGGCTTAGAGGCTCAACCCAGATAAAAGAATAAAGCATATCATCCATATAGGAGAAGATCCTTGCAAGAGCTTCTTTCTGTTTTGCTTTGTTTTTGTTTTTGCTTTTTGTTTTGTTTTGTTTGTTTGTTTTTTTTCCACATTCACCAGTTAGAGATCTCTCCCCTGGGCTACCAGAAGCGCTGAAAATCTTGTGAGCCTGTATCCTGTCAACAAATGAAAAAATACATAGGGTGCTTTTAACTTGCTCCAGAAAGCCCAATCAATTTTAAAGTTAGTGAGTCATGAGCCTTTGCTGAATTTAGAGCAAGAACAAACAGTTGTTTCAAGGAAATAAACAGCACAAGCAAAAGTACAAGCTTTAAATTGTTTCCCAAAAGGGGGTCTGCATACAGATGGTTCAAGAAAAAAAAAAAAAAGTATACTCTTACCATAGTTAACTGTCATTTTTGGATCTTTAAAAACATAGGAGTTGAGAGAATGGTAATTGTTCCTCCATGAGTTACACAGCTTCCAAGAGTCTACATAAGCCTCAATCTAGTCCTCAGATAGAGTAATCCAGCATGTTCTTTTGATTTCACTGAAACTAACATTAGCAAAAATTAGTTATACCGTCAACGATATGACCCTTTCAGACCAGGTACCTCAGCACTAAGGCAGCTGAACAGAATAGTCCCCAAACAGTCACCTTCACTTTATAATTTTAACTGGATCTGGTTTTGTAGCTATTAACTAATTTTACTAGAAAATAAAGCAGTTATAATAAGTGTTACTCCTAGAAAATTTCCTTCCTTAAAATTAAAAAAAAAAATCTTCCCATATGCCTTCCAGAATTCAGTAAAATATTCATTGATGTTGAAAGGATGGAAGGGGAAATTTCATCATTTTTCTTTGTTCTTTTTCATTAACTCTTACCTCACATACACTTTTCTCAAAGATAAAGGTGATTTATAGTAATTCTTTTATTTAATTTGGGCTTTAAAAACCTAAATTTATCTGCCATTTGCAACAAGTATATTAGCTGAAGTCCTACTGTTTTAGATCTGCAGAGGACAGTTAGGATGCCTTCCTACCTTTTGCACACCAGTTACAGAAGAGAGATCCCAGGATAGCTTAGGAAAAAAGCAGTAGAGAGTAGCTGAATGGGTAGTTAGACCTCTGGCTGAGCTGTGGCTGTGGCAAGATGTACCTCAAAATGACGTTTTGACATGATATAATAGAAAAAATTATATAGCTCTCTCCAAAAACACAACCAAACTCTTTTTATTTACAGTGAACTTGGAAGAAAACATTATCTCTACCTAGTCAGCACCCTCATCTGACAAGTAGCACTATGGCACTTCATCTTTAATCTGCCACCTAATTTGCTCTGTCATTCCTCATAAACTCTTTTTTTTGGCCTCGGACTGATTCACATCTCCCTTGAAATATACTGCTGGTACCTAGACATTTATTGAGCTGTGCTGTGTTAGGTGCAACACTAATGAAAATCTCAATCTCACGATTGAATCTGTGTGAGAAGATCCTTTTTATCTAGGTGTAGCCCAATTGGCCTAATTCATCAAGGAAAGGCAGTTGTAACCAAGATGAGTATTATTTTCTGGATCAGATTTGTATAAGGGGTTTTGTGAGACAGGACACATCCTTTCATCTGGAAAGTTTTTTTTTCCCTAGTTGGACTGACCCTGAATTTATGTACCTGTTGGCTTCTTTATTTTTAATTCCCTGTTAGAATTCAGTGTAGAAGAGTATCAAAATGATAGAGGGAAATATATGTCAGCAGGCCTGAATGGACTAATAAAAAGTTTTTCCCTGGAAAATATGTCCAGATTTAATTCCCAAGCTAAAAAATTCCTGATATTTTACAGTTAGTCAACATATTGACAAAGTAAATATGTTCTATTTATGTTCCTGTAAAATACTTGCATTTCTTTGAGTTTTACTCTTTGTCCTTCACCCCACAGCCATACAAAAATCTGAACTGGCTTCCAGGAAAGCTTACAGAATTTTCACATTACTTTCCATAATGACTTTTAAAAACAATTGTTGAGAAATATATGACTGCAAATATTTTGTTTTGGATTTCCAGAATAAACATTTGTAGAAAGAGTTTTGAAAAGGCAGAATATTCTGAACCAAAAGAAGACAATCTCACTGCTAGTAAGGAGGAAATCCCATAAAAAGAGTGCTTGCAATGTGTGCAGGAGCTGGGAAAAGGAATTAAAGTATTTCAGACTAAATATTATAAAGAAATAGTACTTTTCAAACATACTACAGAAAGCAAATCACCTTCATTTTATTGAGTTCTCATCTGTACACTGACAGCACAACCATACCCCTTTGTGGTGCTCTTGAACATGAGTTCTGTTTTCATTTGGCTGTTGAGAGTTTCCAATCTACTCAGAATAAGATCGACTCCCTGGCTAGCCGTTATACATAAAACACAAGTTGGAAAACCACGTTTTAAGAGAACTGTTCTAAGATAATAGCTGGTTTATATACAATGCTTTTCCCATTTTATAGGATCCTTGTAACTTTTCCTTGTTGTCTGAAAAGGAAATGATTTCTAAAGTTATTTTGCATTAAATAGACTAGTATTAAGTACATAGTGTTAAAATTTATTCTTCTAATACTAGGCACTGCAGAGGGTAGAAGTGTTTACATTTATCTATAAAAACACTCAACAGCTCTGACAGAATTTAGCTCCAACAGAGGTACATATATAACCCAGCTATAGCCCCATGTTATAGCCCATTACATTCTGAGGTTGTCTTAACTATATTTATAATTCTCTATAAATGTCCATATTGCACTACCATTTTTTGTGATCTCCTTTACACCTTACCTGATGCATGCGTGCATGCTGGTGACCTTTCCCCTCATGTTAATGAAACAGCACTGTGGTCTCAAGTTTTATCTATTTACAAATTTATCAAATTTATTTCACTTGATAGAGACATCAGGAAATATTTACAACCTTATATTAAACGTGAAAAACTGTCTTCATATTCCAAGCAAAGCTTATGTTTGCAGCTTTGGTGTTTCTATATATCTTTAAAGCTAACTCTTTTATCTGAGAGCTCTCTGTAGATTTTTACAACTTTCCCATTAATGTGTTATCAGAGCATTAGCTGTATGGGAAAATCTCTCCTGTGGTCCACTGAAATACTTAAAGGAATGTTGTCTTAGCCCCTAGTTGGATGGCAAGTCTTTCTGTTTATTACTAGTTTAATTTATTGTATAAATAAACTGATCTTTCATATTTTTGTTCAGTAGAAAGAAATTATAAATGTTATTCTTTTATTTTAATAAAGATATTTTGGCTAAACATTTTCACAAGTCAACAACCAATCTTTTTTTTTTTTTTTTTTTCAGTTGGAATCCTTCACTGAATTCTACTTCTGCTTTCTTAGTCTTCTGTGAATAAGCAAGAAATGAACACTGAGGCAATATCCCTCAAGTGCTGGTCAAAAACAGAAATTTTAACAAACTTGGTATCTGCCCTACTCATGGGGCAGTGACAAACCTGTTAAAACAAGGATTGAATCTGTTGAATGTATAACTCTTCTCAGGTTTTTAGAAATGCATCATATGAAATTGACAGCTCCTAAAACTAGCTTATAACCTCTCATGGTTCATGTACACACAGCTGGATATGATGATTTTAGGGAAAGATGTGTCATAAAAATGGAAAATGCAGTGCAAACAGCATGAATAACAAAGAAGTTTAAATTCTGTCTTCCCATAGAGATACCCTTGAGAAGGAGAATCTCTGGAAGTAATGGATGAAGAAACTCTGCAAGCCTCAGATGTGTTTACATGTTGAAGTAGGAACAAATCTTATGAATTTTATAGTACCAAATGCATTCTTCATTTTGATTCAAAAATGACATAATTTGCTAGCCTCTTTCTATCTTTTTGAACATCTAGTTAGCTGTCTGTGGTTTGACTTCGGATCTCTTACAATTGTTGACATATGTGCAACTTTTCCTAACTTCTTGTGTGATCTGAAAACAATCTTGAATTTTTCCACTCCAGTTATATTGCCTCATTCACAAAAAATAATGTAAAAAAAACTGTTTAATTTGACATTACAGAAATGAACCTTCCTACCCATTAAAAAATTCACGTCCTCATGTGCTTTTGCCTGGACGATGAGAGAAACAATAACCCACTGTATCATTTTTGTACATGACTGAGATCTGCCCTTGCCATAGTGGTTGCAGGAGTCTCTTTCTGAGCTGCACAGTATAAAACTTTCATGAGAAGCATGTTTCATTCTGAAGGCAGGGAAGCTCATAGGGCTCAGAGCAGCCTCTTCACATTGCTATGATGTAACAGCAATTTAGGGCATCCTTAATTCAAGAAATTTCCTAAATTTGTTTCTGCATCAAACTGTTTCTGTGTTGTCTAATGCTCACAGAACAGCTGTCAATCAGCTGAGGAGCATTGTCACAGGTGGAGCATTGGGACTGAAGAGTGAAGAACAGCTTAACTAGATAACAAAAAATTGACTCAGAAGAAGAAAAGAGTTTCCAATTAATGTTCCAGCCACCCTTCATCCTCTGTGCTGTTTCTGGCAGCACCTGAGAAGTACATATCTACTCTCGTTTGGCTGTTGGCAATTGCAAGACATCTGAAGTTAAATCATAGACAGCTAACAATGTTTAGAGAAATAAAAAGATCGTTTCCTTTTAAGAAGGCTCTGGCTGAGAAATTATGGCATCTTCAAATCTAAATAAGCACTCTGACAAATTTTTGGAATGCTGTAGGACCGTAAGACAAACTGCAATGATTTAATAGAAATTGAGAAATTGAGAAACAGGTACACGGACTGAAGGATCTCATTACCAACGTTGAGAACACAAATAAAATAAAATGTAGATGCTAGTGTTGTGCAACTGGCTACGAGAAACGCCTATGACATAGCCTAAATTAGTCTGTATATCCCAGAGAAGACAGGCTGAAAAAAGAAATTCCCCATTTTAGTTAATATATACATTTGTAACACAAAAACCTGTCCTTAAGACAACTTTTGCTATATATAATTGTAACGTTGCATTCTCAGGTGACTTTATCAGAATTCTGGTAAGCAAACTAGAAGGTAAAGAAAAAGAACAAATAATTTATAATAATAATTAGAAGTAGTAGCAAATATTTTTAGAATTTGAAACCTTACATATCAAACTAGCTGAGCTGAGCTTTGTAATAAATGACTACAAACAACAGAACATTTACTGCTTTTAAATCCTGCTAAATGAAATGTGGAAAGTGCAGTGTTAACACTTTATTAGAAAGAAGTTTTGTAATGAATAGTCAGAACTGCAGAAAGGACATACTACCAAGCCTAATGAATGGCAACATGAAGATATCTTTACTATGCAATTGGGATGTGCAAACTCTAGTGGAAGCTAGCAAGCAGTATACAGATGCAAGTTGCCCAACACTTGCATAATCCATCCTGAAAGAGGTGCCACGGTGTTTACATTGCTGTTACCTGCACAAGTCAGTGAGCCAGTGCTGTTCTCCTGCTACAGTCATGTCTTCAGCTGGAGTGCAGGCATAATCTTACTTCTCATTTCATAAGATATGCTTTCTTATGCATATCATGGTCACACCTCTCAATTGCACAGTAGACATGCCTTAATGTTGTCATTCAGCGCTCCCTGAAAAAGTCTGTCTTATGTGACCAGAGGCTTTTGTTTGCTGGTTATAAACTGCCTGCCTCAGGTGTTGCTCTGAACTCATTCCCTCTGGGCATCCCATTCTTTATCTGCAGCTCCATGCATCTACTTACAGTCAGTGATTCCTAACATTAGGATATGATCTCTTCTCACAAGGGCAGACAATCTCATTATGTTATTTGTACCATCTGGCTCCTTAGCTTTATCTAAAGAAGCATATGGGCAACTTCAGAACAAGTGAAAATAAAACACGATATGCAACAGGCTGAGGGAAAAGTCTGGGCAAACTCTTAGAGCAGCCTTTCTTTCCCACAGGGCACTACTAAATGCAACGTTGTCTCTATTGCTGAAGAGTGTAAGGTTAAAAACAAGCTCTGGTAGCATAGCTCAGCTTCCAGATAAATTCCTCTGAACTGATATGAAAGTGTTATCCAGGCTTATGCCTTAAGCCTGGCTATTGTTGAACTCACAGTAAAAAGCAAGATTTTTGGCAACTGATAAATATTTTGTGCAGTTCTGGGTACTGCTTCTGAAAATCTCTGTAGAGGACAACATCAGCAGAAGTGAAGGTGGAAACTGTCAGCTTGGTTCTCACCTCTCAGAAAGCTTTAAAGACAAAAGCAGTATCCAGGTTTGTATATATTTGCATACAAATACAGATTAACTTATAAAATTTGTATATAGTTACAAATAATTGCAAAGACAGATGAGGAAAAAGGGTAAAAGTAGAGTCCTGCCTCCCTTCTTCAGAAAACAGGCTGTTGCCAGCAGGATCTGAAAACACTTTGTAGATCTGCCCTTACTAGCTAAGATTTTGCAGAGGTTCCCCTTGGTGCAGTGCTAGCAAAGCTGGGCAGCGCTGACCTCTTTTGTTGCTTTCCTGGGACAAGCCATGGTTTGGAATCCCTTTGCTCTGACTTCAAGGCATCACATCTGGAGTCTTGTTAATTCCCACTTTTGGTCTCAGGGACAGCAGCAGTGCCTGAATTTCTTGCACTTCCTCAGGAGCCTCTGGCACGTTAACATTTATTCAGACTTAGGCTGACCTCCGCTGCCTTTATGTATTTTTAAAGTTCATTCCTGTGCAACTGTCAATACTTCTATTTTGCAGCATGGAAATATGAAGCTTTAGGGTGACTGAAATAACACTCAAACTGTTAAGTCAAGTGTGGTTGTGATTTTAAAGATCTTGCTGTTTTCGGTTGACTTTTTATTGATATTGCATCTATTTTCATCTCCATCTTTAGAAAATATGTTGTATTTTCTAACCAGCTTACCTTGTGATTCATGAAGGAAACTGTAAGGTAGAAATAGAAGCAGTTTGGGGGGACAAAATTCACCTCAACTTTTTTTTTTTTTTCTGAACTAATGTTTTGTTTACCCTTCAATTATTAATAATTCTATAACCAGCCTTTCCCAGAAAGACTAAAGTGGTAACATCCTAAAGCAGAAAGTAGACCTTAAGTAGTGTAGAATAGCTTTAATATGATATTGGACTAGAAATAAAGCCTCCATCACAGACTATATAAAATGCACAAGTAATTGAGTTCTAGGATTGTGATTGAGTTCTAGGAGTGCTCCCAAGGAAATAAGTGAATACCATGAGTCAGTTTAATTCTCTGTTGAAAAGAGACATGACAGTTATCTAATTTGTCACATTACGTGTGACTTATATTCTCATCTGTATATAGCTCCCGGGGATTAGCACAGCTCTGTCCCTGTTCTGGACATTATAGGGCACTATACTAGCAAGGTAAATCTAATATAATGATTTCAGCATGTCTTTCACACCTTAGAACCACAGAAAAACCTGTACTGTGCTTTGTCTTCATCAGCCCCACCACCAGAAGGAAGCAGATCGGGGTGCAAAGTCGATCGACAACCTCAGGAAGATTGCAATAAACTCAGCTATTGTAGCTCAAAGCAAGACACATTCTGTCCTCTAGCCTACAGTATAGGAGGATACATGTATCCTGCACAGACAGCATGAGAAAAGCTGGAAAAAGGCGTATTTGCTGCAAAAGTGTCTATTTTATCCTCAGAAAGTCTTGCCTTTCAAAACTGAGTTTGATGTGTAAAGCTGCCACCTGCTCCACGTCCCTAGATGTCTTCTAGACTGTAAGGGGTGGCAAAGGACCATAAGTAGCCTGACTGGTATTCTCATAAAGACCTTTTTTACCAGTCTCGAAGTGCAGCTTAGGTGTGGGGAGTTGTGCTCTGCAGCAGCAGGAGGTGGCTATTGAGTGTCTGGTGAGGTGTCTCATAGGAAGCATTGAGATAATCGAACCTGGAGGTGCTACAGTCACAAGACTCATTCTTAACAACAGTCTTCCCACTGAAATGAAAACAAAAATCTGCAGTTCTTAAGCACTCATGTCAGCTGGGTGTCTGAAAGCCCTGGGGACTGAGCAGGCAGCTCAGGGACTTCCTCTCACCTTCACCATGCCAGCCAACTCTTCCTTTCAACAAGGTGCACTCTGGAGACATTTCCCATTGAACCAGGCTGTGTGGAGCATCGGTGCATCAGCTATGTGCCATTCACAGTCATCTTGGTTGAACACAGCACCTGACAGTCTCTTGCAAATATTTGGTTAGGTATGTGGCTTTTCCATCTCATCTGGCAGCTCATATTATCTGATGCCTTCTGTTTTTTATCAAATGATATCCTTTTCTGGCATATACAACTTCCCTTGGTCTTTTCTCTTTCTTCTTGGTACTTAATCTCATTTTGTTCTTTCCTTTTCTTTTCTTTTCTTTTCTTTTCTTTTCTTTTCTTTTCTTTTCTTTTCTTTTCTTTTCTTTTCTTTTCTTTTCTTTTCTTTTCTTTTCTTTTCTTTTCTTTTCTTTTCTTTTCTTTTCTTTTCTTTTCTTTTCTTTTCTTTTTTCTTTTCTCTTACTTATATTCACTTTTTTTTTTCCTGTTGTGATACTTCTGTTTTCCTCTTTTCTTGTTTCTGTCTCTGCCTCCTCACAAAATTTCCTTTCTCCCTTTTTCTCTTTCCTGCTTCTTTACATTTGTCTTATTTCTTTTTCAGAGGAATCAATAGATTTTATGATCCTCAGCATTAATGATTTCTTGTGTCATTCTTCTTGATCAGATTGATAGCAATGCATCATGGTATTGGATTAATTTATTTTTTCAGTGACATTTCCTGGCTGAGAATTTAAATCAAACTAATTCGTTCACTATTAATATAAAGCTCTGATAGGAATTCTTTTGTATGAAGTTCTGACAAAAACAATCTTCAAATCCAACTTCTTTAGTTAAGGCAAATGCTGAATTTACAATTAATCCTCTCCTATGCACACATCCCACTTCATTAAACACCTTTCCTTGTCTTAAGGTCATCACAAAAGTTCTGTTTCTTAACTTCACACTGCTGAGTCCAGAGCTATGCTTTTCAGATTTTTTTCCTACTCCTGAGCAGTTGTTTAGTTTGTGGGTGATATCCTTTTTCAAAGTAATTGAAGAAGGGTACCATCATACACCACGTGGTAGATGCACAATCTCTCAGCAAGAATTCCTGAAACAAAACAGAAATGTAAAGAGTTTATCAAGTTCATTGAAATGTTTTCCACTTTTGAAGCTCCTTTACCAAACAGAATAGCTAGAATAATAATTTTCCAAGGACTGTTTTTTTCTGTCTCTTGAAAGAAAACAAAACTAAAGCAACAATCAGATAGATGTCAAGGTTTAATGCTTGTCCTTCAGTTTTCTGATGTCAATGATTTAAAGTGGACATTGTGTTTCTGTAGTTTTAGTAAGGTCTCTAAAGGACTTAGTAAATAGATGGTGGTCAAAAAAGCTGTGTAATACAGCCTAAGCTCATGTGAATGACAAATCTGGGTGTCTGTGTCCTTTTGGAAACCCTTAGAGTCTTCATCTGACAGGAATGAGATTAGCTGTCATCTTTAAATCATCAAAGTCTGAGATCAAACAAGGCTCCTAATCTTAACAATTCTTTTCTTATGTGTCTTGGTGCAGTTGTCAAGGTCAGCACCTGCAGCTTTAATATTGCTTTTTCTCAATTGTTGAGACAGTAGTGAAGGAAGTTGCAAATAGATGGTAAGTGCAGGTGGGGAAATAAAGAGAGAAACCAGATTCCTTCAAAGTAGGGGATGCAAACCTTCAAATATTCTGTGTGTTGCATGTGGAAAATAGACTTAAAACGTCTTCAAAGTACCGAGCAACAAATCAATTCAACCTTTTCCTTCCATCATCCTTTCTTAATACTTCCTCTGACCTACACTGGGTTATACCTATTTATGTCAGTCAAGGATTTTCTCTCATCTTATTCTCTTCTACTGCATCATGCTTTATTATAAAAGACAGCACAATTTGGGATAGTAACAATTAAATGATTACCTTTACTTTGTTATCGGTCACCATTAGACACCATGAAAACTGTTTTCTGCTTGCTCAGGTCTATACAAATTTCTTTTGGAGAGCTCTATCCCTCACTCTGATCCAAGGATTTCTGTGCCTGAGCCAGCACCCAGGATGGGACACAGCAACAGAAGGAAGAAAGAGAACTCATGTACAGTTATATTAGGCTGAAACAGCTCCTCAAGACATAATATTTATTCATTGCCAAATGAATATTTCCAATTTTAAAGTTTCATATAGAAAATCCTCAGAATAAGCCAATTCAAAGTTAAACTCTTTGCCCGTATTGAAGATGAAGGGCTGAGCAAGCATTTACTTATCCGGCTGATGTTTTTGGAGAAGAATAGATGTTTAAAATATAATGATTGTGCCAGTAAGCCACTCTTTGAACAAAGCCTAACCTCTCCCTTACATGCATGTGTAATTCACTTTTCTCAATCTTTCCACAGAGACAAGCACTAAATTAGTAATATAACAAAGGCACATTTCCTGTGGCAGGGGACAGGCCTGGCATGGATTTACGGTAATTCTTTTGTTTAATTGAAAGGGTGAATATTCTTTAGATTCCTGTGGTTTGAATTCATAACAGGTCTTTAATACAGTGGTCTCCAAAAAGTGTTAGTCATGTATCCCTACCAGTAAAAAAATTTTGAGCATGCACATCCAATATATGTGTATTCATTTGTTTATAAATTACACATATATTGTTGTATCAATGCACAATGTATATTATAAAACTATAAAATATTATAAAAATAGAAATTAAAAAAGAATG
>VXAL01002744.1:382259-396874 GCA_013399475.1 Chauna torquata | reverse complement strand
AAGGGGGCTGAGGAGTAATGCTTTTGTGAAAAGGATGTTCAGTTTTTCTCATTGCATCAGCTTATACTCATAAACAGAAACACCAAATTATAATATATAAGGACCAAGCTGGCATTTTGTAAATCTTCTGGGTACTACATGGTACTGCTTGGGATTGTCTATCAACTATTGACCAAATTTTGAAATTACTTTAGCTGAAGTTTCCTGGACTGACACAAGAGACCTTCGTAAGTCTATGGCTATTGTTTTCATTCCATGTTGCTGGATCTTGGCAAAGCTGGACAAAATGTACTTATGATTCAAATCTGGGCTTGAATCTACCATTTGTCATCATAATAGATAAGCATATCTATAGAGAATTTCCACCTTCAGGGTAACCTTTTGTGTAAAAGGAGGTTCTGACCCATGCTCTAGCTAAAAGATAAATTGCTGAATGTTGTTTCTCCTAACTGCCTGGATGAACATCAGTTTTGAGGAAACAGCTAAAAGTAAGATAAACGTGAACTGGATGCCATACTGTGCTAGATTTTATAGCATGCTGGGTGAGATACAGAGGTAAAGCTCTGCAGAAGTGTCTCTGGCTGCTGGGGACATCCTTGCTTCTGTAAAGAAAGCTGAAGCTGTGCACCACTACGTAGGCAGTGTGTAGTTAATTTGGGAGATTGCCTCCCTAGATTTTTTTTGTTTCTTTACCATGTAAGTCCTTTGCTGTTCTCAGCTTAGGTTGGTGAATGAAGTAAAGCAAATGATCAACTCCAAATCAACAAACAATAATTAATACAATAGGCTTGTCTTGCATTGCTTCGTGGTCACAAAAAAGACAAAATCTTTCTTTCTCCTGCAGGAAATAATTAGTCTTACAGTTACAATTTTTTTCCATATACTGTCACATCCCCAGGACTCTCCTGGTCAGCCCCTTGCTCTTGAGGAAAAGTCCTATCTTAAGTGAAAAGTGGGTGTCAGTGGGGCTAAGAATGAGAAGATCTGCTTCCAGTTACTTTGAAGCAATAGCAAGCCAATAAAATCCCTATCATTTTAAGAGGAATCTTCATACTATTTATAATGATACAAAGAAGACTTATTACCAGACCATCAGATGTTACATTCTTTAGTGTTGATGTTATAGCTGCAGCTTGATCAAACGTGGCTATGCGTATAAACTACACATTGGCATCTGTAGAAGGGAGGATGGCAGCTAGGACTCTGCTTATCACCTGTATATTGCTCCTTGAGCTGAATTCATCAGTGCCTTCAGTTCTAGGGGCCAGGAATCCAACTAAATTTTTCCAAAGTCACATATCACCTCCCAGTTACAACATACTACCTGGTTCAAGGACAAGCAGTTATTCTGAGTAAATTGTGAAAATCCCTTCTCGTTCAGATTTTCAAATTTCAGTCCTTCATTTTGTTACTCTTAGTGCTTAAAATTGAACTACTTTTGAAGAATGTGTCGAATACTGCCTATATATTAGGAAAGGAAGAGAGGGTCTTAGAAGGCTAGGTTTCAAGCAAAAGGGAAAGGCGAGGAGAGATCATATCTGACATTTTGGCTTGGCTGGTATAGAAAAATGAGTAAGTGGAGGCATGGCTTTTTGTTTCTAGGAATATAAAGATTTAATTTTACACTTGTTAGAAAATTTTTGGCAGGGGTGTATAAGACCTGAAACAGCAGAAAGAGCACATATGTTCTCAGAAACTATAGCCTTCTGTTGTTGTTTGATCTGCGATGAATTTTGGGAAGTTAATGGAGCGAATGATAGAAATAGGAGTGTATGTTTATGTNTGGTGAGGGGGGATTTAGCACTGTAGTTTTCTTTCTACAGAGGCTATTTTCCTGAGTACAGATAGGCCTTGATCACAACAACAAAATTTTAGAAGATGAATCTTGTATTCTCATTAAGAAGCTTATTTATTCAGTTTAGAGTAATACAGTTTGGTACTTTGGTTTAGGTTAGCAGTTTAGTAGAGCCCAGTGTGTCACAGGTGTTGCAGGGAGAAGTGGTTTTGGGAATCTCGTAGTGCCTGAAGGGTTAACTGTGCATGGAGATAAGTGCAGGAAGCACTTTAAAATTACTCTAAACTAAATTTTGAATTTAAGTGGTAATACACTCATATATCCCGATCACCCTATTTTTTGGATGTATTTCTGAACCGTGACTGTTACATTCTGTTGATTTGCCAAGAGCGTGTTGCTATAGAAGGGTTTAGTACTAAGGAACGTCCTACCGTTTGCTACAAGTAAAACCAGAAAAAGCTGAACTATGGCAAAAGGGTGAGAGTAGGAGCATGAACAAGCTTGAGTGGAAGACTTTCTGATCTGTTTCAGAAATGTTTTGGTTTTTCTTGTAAGGCAGTGTAAAAGATGGAGAACTCTACCTTAGAAGTGTGTGCGTATTAAAACAGGGAGCTGACAGTGAAGATCGTTGTCTGTACTCAGATGTTAGTCACTGTGACACAGGTGTTACTCCTGTGTGGGAAGACTTGTTCATGTTAATGCAGAAATTATGCTGAGGCACACAGAGTTTGAGATTGTCTCCTAATAGCTCTTCCTTTAGGTGAGGTGTTACAAATTTGCCTGTGCTTGAAAGAGTGTTTGTTCCAGTCTATCCAGTATAGAAATATGAACTGAAATGTGATGGTTAATAGTGTCCCTTAAAGGAAACAATTCAAGTCTCTACCATAGTTTGCAGTGGACATCAGTGTTGAGGCAACAAGATCTGAATTTTCAATTGTGAGAGGTTTTGGCCTCTCACACTAAAGACAGTCCCATGCTTTGACTGCAGGCAGCAGTACAAGATAGCATCAGCTCCAACGCTATCTCGTAAGTGGTGGAAGTGTATACAAAGCCTTACTTAATGCAGTCCCTTTCACTTTGCATTGTTGCATGCAACTGTGTATAGACCCATAAGCCACCCTGGCATAAAAACAGCTCTTTGCATCTTGCAGAACAATGACTTTGCAATTGTTGCTGAGAATTTGTATACTTTTTTGGTTTTGTTTCAATATGTCCTATAATTGTGCTCCTGAGTCTGTTTAAACAAGAAATTGGCCCTTGCAAAGGTAAGTGTCTGTTTGTGAGATGAATTTATTCCTATGAGAAGAGCTCCTATGAAACAGGACCAGACTACAGGCTTCCGTCAAGAAGATCTTGCTTAATATCTTTTAGTTTGAGTTAGCTGGTAAATGTCCAGAGAGGAGTAGCTAGCATCTAAGATATCAAGCAGCCTGTCCTGGGTATGGGTTGCTCCATCATACAGTTCTGAAGTACAGTATTTCAAACTGGTGCTATTTAAACTGTTTCATTGCTTGGCATTTAGTTAAGTCATTTAAAATCTTTTCATTTGCATGATATAATGTTATATATATTATTCTCAATATGTAGCAGTCAATTGCATCGTACCAGAGTAACCTTGAACAAGAAATTCATCCCCCTTCCAGAACGTAAAAGCTGCAGTAGTAGGATAGTTCTTTCACTGCATTTAAAGTTTCAATTGTCCCATTATCAAACAAATTGCCACACCTTCTCAATTCTCCAGAAGCTCAGCTGCTTACTGTTCAGCATCAAATCCTACAGATTCACCTAGTATTTTTTACTGTGCAGCTCTGGTGCCTTTTTTAAAATGTGAAAACTTTCACAAGTTTGATTCCTTCTGTGTTCTTTTTTATTTGTTACATGCTTTTCATAATCCCTTAGGTAGTGTGTTCATTTTCCACAGTGTTAGGATTCATGGGAATGCTTGTAACTTACTTGAATCTACTTGGATGATTTTTTTATTTTTATTTTTTAAGTTTTACTTCTGAAATAAAAGCCACAATGACTTCTAAAGTAGTGACATATTTACTTCCTATATTATTGAGGTAACCTACAAAGTATTGCAAATTTATGGCTTTTCTCCATTTTAATCCCATACTGTAAGGTTAACTGTATAATATTAAATTTTAGTTTAATTTTTAAGTGAGCTTACAACACATTACTGAGTGTCTTGATAGTATGTGAAAGTTTCTACTGTCTTTCTTTTGTAAACAACACACAATGTTAGCCCAAAACAGACTTATATTCAGAAAAGATAGGAAGAAGTTGGCACTCTGCATTTTATTGGAAATATTTTTGTGTTAGTGAATTGTTGTGTATTTATATTTGAGTGAAAGTGGTGTTGTATTTAGTTTGGATCACATGGTTTATCTCTGGGTGAAGTATTTTAAGAAAAGACAGCTGAGTAGGCTATCCTGGTGTGTGCCTTGGCTTTGTCAGTTACTCTTGTGGTTTTCATTACTTCAATGAGTTGGAGAGGATGAAAGAAATTTGCAGGTCACTGCATCTACAAATCTGTCTTTTTGCAATCTCCAATCCTATCCTCTCTCTAGTAAAAGTAGAGCACACGTTAAATTATGTACTACAGCACTCCTTGTCTCATGATACTTCCTACGTTCATCTTGATTCTTCGCGCTCCACATGCCAGTAGTCAAAACGTGTGTGCACACAGGATGGTTTCTTGAAGTTGTCCCTTACCCCCTGGTAACGGAGAGATAAGAGGAGACTATAGATTGCACAAAGGACAGCCTTGTCTGTGGGGGCAGACTGTTTGCTCCAGGACCTTGCAGCCATGTGGGCATACAGCTGTATGGCTAAGGTGGACCTTCCACTCTCTGTCCAGATTTTGGTGGGTGGTACAGAGGTGGGGGGAAAGTTAAAGTGATGGAGCCATTCCAGAATAATTCACATGGCATGAAATCAGAGTTCCTGTGTTGGCAACGCTAGACTGTCTAGCTGGGTTGTGTATACTGAACCGGATACCAGGGCAAGGAATTCATAGAATGGCCAGAAGAAAACGACAGTCATCCTGTGCTCACTTGCATGGTTTCTGTGGCCCACTTTTGTTCAAATCAACTGTCAAGCCCAGCAACTGTGCAGCTCCAAAGCGCGGCTGTTTTCCTATGCATTTTTTTTTTTCTGTCTTCCTAGTTTCAAGTTATCACATGAATTTCTGTTAAGAGCAATTTCTAAATCTCATCTCTACTAGGTAAATACTTGATTGTGAAGGGCAAAAATAAAAAAAAGAAATCTAGGCAAAATGCAGCAAGGATATAATCCTTTTACCCTTGACTTTGCTGTCAGTTGTGTAACAATTGGCACAGGACACTTTGTCAAAATGCAAATAGCCCTTGTCTGATCATTCATGGGACTTTTTTGTGGGGTAGGAAGATGTTGCATCTTTCCTTTTTTAAAACCAGTTTAAGATTGTTTTCCATTTGTACACGTCAGTAATGATTTGGCTTTTAAAATTTGAACCAGTGAGAAGGTAACTGAACTGGGGATTTGGTGATAAGGATGAGGGAAAACCTGAACAAGAATGTTGATTATTATTTTAATTGTAGGTAACAGCTGTGCCACTGGAGTTCTATTGCAATGATCGAAGTGCAGAATACGAGCGCAGGGCACTAAGGGAAGGAGGAAGTCTTGAAGCAAAGCAATGTGTAGTCAATGGAGCCCCTGAACTAGCAGCTGACTGGCTGAAGCAATGCTCCCAGTTCTTCCCAGAATATCCAGGAGGGCTGTTGGGAATCAGGCCTCAGAACGGCTGGTCTTTTATCAGGATACCAGGTAAGTTTGCAGGTGGTCATGGAATAGGGTTGAGATAAATAAGGCCATCTGCTCTTTGATGGTCGTGCTGCTTGCTTATGGGTTTTTGTTTTGTTTGCTCCTCCTGAGTGAAAATTAACCCTGGTATCTTAAAATACACTGTGATTTCATATCCTTTGTCTGTAGTAAAGCTGTCAATGGAACTTTTCTAATGCTTACAAACCTCTCTTTGCATGTCAGTCCTCCAAGTGTCTGTAAAGAGATGGGTTTGCTAAATAAAGCACAGCCTACTCTCACAACCAAATACTACTTTGAGGTTGGAAATAGGAAGATTGCAGGAAAAGTAATGATCATGCCTTGCCTCCTGGTGTGTTGGTTTGCCTTGATGTAAGAGCTTTTGTTGTCTTCCTAGTGAAAGGACGAAGACTGCTTGTAGCAGTCTACCATGAGAAGGACAGGTACGGGGACCAAGTTCAGAGAAAATTTTCCTGGAAAACAAAGCATACGGGATTTATTGAGTTTCAGTTGAAATAAAGAATTTCCTAGTAAAGTCAGAAAGCTATACCATTGTAATAATAATGTAAATGCATGCCACTTTTTCCTGGAATTAGGCTAAAGTAATTCAAGATTTGCTAGAATTTGCTTGCCAATTCTGCAGTGACTTTCATGGGAGTGGACACGCTCTAGTTGTTGGAAGATGGTCCTCAGCAGTGAACAAAGTTCTGAAGAAAGCACTAGAGATCTGAGAGATAGCCAAGAGGAAAACAGCTTACACTGCCAGATCCTAAGTTATTCCCAGACCCTTTTGGGTCAAGGATGTTTGGCAAGGGAAGTTAGTACAGTAAAAGGAAAATGGCCTTTTGCTTGCTACAGTCCGGTTTAAGAAGTTACCTTGTAAGTACATAGAGTCATTTGAAGAACATGCACATTTTTGTTTACGTAAAAGAGAAACCATTTTTCAGGAGTTTGTACTACATTAAAGTTTAATGATTGATTTTATAGTTTTCTTTCTTCAGGAATTCATTGAATCATGTATCAGTTACTTAGAAGATGAATCACTACAGCAGAAAGGAGGGAAATAATGAAGGGATAAATTAAGGTAGAAGACACGGATAGAGAAATGAAGAAAAGTAGCAGGTGTAGAATTAGAGGGCTGCTTTCTCATGAAGAGACTGATAATTTTGTCATCAGCAAAAATCTATAGAAGAATAAAGATGGGGTACAAGAAACTTAGAGGAATGAGTGAACAAGTGCAAGGTTTGACAGTGTTTTCAAAGCACAACAAATTGAGAAGGTGGTTGGGATGAGTGTTTTATGTAAAGATGGCTTAATTTGGGATGTGTTGGAGCTAAAAGTGGATGGAAAAAAAACTAGATTTGTACAGCTATGTTTTAGTTAGGTAAAAAGTTGTTTTTAAACCTAAGCTTAACTCTAGGAGGAGAGGGCACGTACCACAAAAGGACAGCTGTGCTTATACGTGCAGAAGCAGGCACAGTGCATTACAGAAAGTGACTGATGTGCTGAAGAAGCCATTTACAAGGCTGAAGTCTAGCAAGTGTAAAATAGATCTGTAGGTGTGAAGGTCCACAGTAAATAGGTGACAGGAACAAAGGGGAAACCTCTCTCTCCTGACCCTGATCTATCCTCTCCCAGACTCGGTGTTCCCAGTACCCTGGCAGCAGGCTCAGCTGCGATCACTGTGGGAATCTCTGGAGGCTTTTCCTGTTCTTTGAAAGAAAAATGGTCCTGGATTAAATGGCAGGAAGTGTCTGAGTCCTTTTAGCATCGATAAAAAGCACCGGCCTCGCTGGCTGTTTACTGTGAGAGCCAGCTAGCTCCTCACTGACCCCATTGTGCTGTGCAGACTGTCGGGAGGGGAACCAGGGCTGTCAACTGGAACCCAGACTTTATCTCTCTTTCCTCTGCATTTTACATGTCCAGAGGCACTTTTTCTCATTCTCCAAAGAGCTGTGAGCCCAACTGTAGTCATCAGCCAGAGCTCCTGACTGGGGTTATTTTGAGTCATAGTCATTTCTAACTATTCTTCCCAGGCCATAGGATCTCATAGTATCTTCTTGTACATAATTATTGTCTATATCCCTGCGTGGCTGGGGGCAGGAACTTTTTTCAGACTGAAAGCCATAGCGTATGATTTTATATTTGCTGTCTTTTTGGTCTGGTTGTCTTTTGTTGTTTATGTCATTCTTCAGTGCTGAAGAAGAACCCCAAAACTGCGTCCTGGGGACAGTTCTTTGAGGTGCAGTCCAGGACCTCATCTCCTGACTAGTTTAAAATTTTAAAAGTTCCTTTGATTCTATTAAAAAAAAAAAAAATCAAAATATTGTTGTTGGAAGCTTTCACTGATGATTAAAATATAGAATTGCAAATTTTGGAAATCTCATTTAATGAAAGAAACCTTTTTTCTTCCCCCAAGGTAAAAGTGGATGAGAAATAGCAATGGGAAAAACTAGTAATGGAAAACACTTTTTTAATAATTATGGTATTTTCTGAAGATAGGGTAATAAAGTAACGCACTTTTTGTTACAGCTTTACAGAATTTGTCCTTTGAAGCACTAGGTGGCAGGCTTTAAGCTTGCAAAAACATATGAGTTTGGAAAGCACAATGGTATCAAGATAGCACACTTAAGTTGCCAGGCTAAAGTCAAATGGTTTTCTCTTCCAGAGATGACGTCTTTTTTTGTTAGTTTTGTTTTGCTTTCCTCAAAAAATTTTCTCATCATTGCAGTCTGCTCTGATGCTGAGATATTAGACAAATTATGAACTGTTAACTAGTTGTAAGCTTTTCAGACTGTAAAACCATCTGCAAGTAAGTTCTTCACTTGTAATTTGCATGTTATTGCAATTTAAAAATAGTAACTTACACAATGTAGGCCTAAGGAGCCAGCAGCAAAGGACACACAACGTTCCCAGTTGCCAAAACTTAATTCTCTACCTATTCATGCCTGTGTGAGGAAAACAGTAGCATTTTGCTTTTGGAAAATTAGCATGTTAATCGGAGTCAGTCTAGATTGACTTTTGAACAGGCCCTGTTTGTTCTCTGTTTCCTTCCAGACAAATGGCTTTTGGTTAATAATCATATTAGTCTGTCATGCATATCTGGACTTTTCGTGTTGCTTCACTCTATTTAATTTATTCTGAAATAGCAAGTTGACCAATTAGAATAAAAGCAAAATGTCAGGACTTTATGATTTAATGGGAAGAATAAAATTTAGTGTAAAGAGTAAGGATTCCTGTATAACCCTAAGTCATTTCCATTTTTACTTAATTGCCTAAGTTCAAAGTTTGGTTTTCCTTAGAAGAATGCATGAAATTATTAATTATTTGTATGTAATTGAAACTGAGTTCTCTTCTAGAGATCAGTGTGTTATATGCTATGTTACACTTAACAGAAATGCCAGCCTGAGCTGTGATCTTGAGTTTTCCTTACAGTATCTACTTGGCTTGGCTTGGTTCTCCAGTTGACAAATTCCCCAAAGTAGTTGCTAATGATTCAAGTAATGATGTGGTACTTGCTCCTGTCAAAGCAACAAGATCACCATCAAATGAGATCTTTCTTTTATGGAGGGAGAACAAATCATTAGAAAACAGTGCGTATCTAGATAGGCAGAGAAGCAAAAATGAGCAGAGCTCGTGTCTCGGATTTTTAGCTAATTAATTGTAGGTGGATAGCTATAAACTTACAAAGGGAGAGAGCATTCCCAGCATTGGCTTATAGTGCAAATATAATAGCTAATAATTTTAAGTAATACTGACAGTTTAGTTTTTTGAATTTCAGAAAGCGGTACTGTGTGGCTGCATCTTCTGATGTCCTAATATAGATTCCAGTAATTACAGCATCAAGCCCATTATTTATATTTAAGCTAAAGAATATAATTTTGAAAGAGATCTTGATTGAGATACTAAAGTGATGAAGAATCCACCATGTTTCTGGATAAAACTTTTGCGCATTAGTTTTTCCTTCACTATTGGGAGGTTAAGAGGGAAGCATGTCCCATTTTTACAGTTTTAACATAAGTTGGATGCTGGGCCTTTCTCAGCTAGTATAAAGTTCTGTTCTGTTGTTGTAAACCTTTTGTCCAAAAGAAGAATTTCGATTATTGCCAATTGCTCTTTGAAAAATTTAAATGGATCAAGTTTTGGAACTCCCTTACTGCAGGAAAAGTTTTTTAACACGCTGAAATCTTGAAGATTTTTTTTTCTGAACACTTCTCATTTTTTACAGCCTTTCTGAAAGGGGTCCTAAACCTAGGCATGTTATTTCAAACCAGGCTTTTGAATTAAGTATACAACAATGACTACCTTCCTGCTTTTTCTTAGTAAACCTGTGGTTGTATGTGCAAGAATCAGACTTAATCCTCTGTGCCAAATCATTGCACTTGGACGCACGTGGACTTTGTTGCCTGCAATGCACATGAGCATTTTTAGGAGCATTGTTTTCCACTTGTGATCTGTACTTATCTTTTCCACGAGTATGAACTTGGTTTTAGCAACACTAAAGCATGGTGCCCAGATGAATGAATTTTTGCATATACCATATTTTTTTGAAATATTGTACAAGACTGTTAACTGCCTTACAGAAGGTTAGATTTTCTTCAGACCATCAGTTAATTTATTCTGTGCAACTAGAGTTGTGCAGGAGCGTTACCTGCTAGATATGTTGAAAATATTTGTATTTGGATTCTGTGCTAGCCTACACCATCTCAGTTGTGAAATTTCTGTTTTGGCTGTAAACCTAAATTCAGACATCCCAAAGAATACAGAATCATCAGTGGCCTTTCCAACAGATAATTTTTTTGGAAGAAAATTTCTCTTTGTCCTCTTTCAACAGTAGTGTATTGTTTACTGAAGTTTATGTACAGAATGTACAAACAGGAAGATCTCCTTCCTGAAAAATACTTCATGAGCAGTACTGAAATAAGAGGACACAAAATAGAAAATCTGCAATGACTTACAAGATTGCCGTCTGGGAACATTTCTTTAACAGAGAAAGAAAGAAAGAAAGAAAAAAAAAAAAAGGAAGGCAGGGAAGAAAAAGAAAAGTTAAGGCAGTACTTTGAAGTAGCAGTTATTTTACAGTGACCTAGAGAACTGTTTTACACTTTCTGAGTTGGTGATGGGTTTGATCTTGAAACTAGGTTTGCAAAGAATGAGTCTAAAGTTCAGCAACAGGTAGCAGCAAATGTCCAAAGGACAGCATTTTAATGTGTGAAGGGAAATGTCTTCAACTGTCAAGGCATGTTGTGGTTGTTAATCTAGTTAGGATGAATTCTTAGAAGAGAGAAATGACTGTCCTAAAAAGGACTAAGTCCATATTCATGAGGAGATCAGTCTGTGATGAGATTTTGCCAAGTCGGTATATTCATATAGTCCCATCCCTGCTAAAAAAAAAAAAGTTACTGTCAGCAGTGTGACTGTGAGTGTCAGCCAGAAGGGATGTTGCCATCTCTTTCATCGTAACTCACTACTTTAGGGATTATAATGTAGTGAAGCGCTAGCAAAATTTAGAATTTAACTTGTTGCTTGTAGCTGTTTTGGCTCTATTAGTTACTTGCTTTTCTTCCATTTCTTCTTAGACAAAGAGAGTCTGATCACTGACAGTGGAAAGCTTCATGCTCTTGATCTTCTGTTGACACGGCTGAAATCTCAAGGACACAGAGTTCTTATCTACTCTCAGATGACGCGGATGATTGACTTACTGGAGGTAGGAGAGCTATAGCCTACAGGAGGCAAATTCTGAAGATGCAAATTTAGCAACAATGTTTTGGAGAAAATACTATAATTTGGACACAGCAAACCTGACATAAAATTTTTATGCTGAGGGAGACCCAGTAAATGCGTTAATATGAGAATATAAGAGCTGCCATACAGAGTTAGATCAAAGGTTCAGCCTAGTGTCGTACTTCCACCAGTGTACAACAGCAGATGGTCTGGGGAAGATGTATAAGAATTGTGGTACTTCATGATTATTCTCTAAGTGTCCAGCAGTTTGCAGCTCAAGGGCTTTCTGAGTCAGGTGTGACTTCTGTATATTTAGTAATCCTAAATGGGCTATTCTTCCATGAAATTTTCAGTTGCATGTTGAGACTTTGTAAATTTTTGTTGTTTGCACTGCCCTGTAGCATGGCTTAATTATCCTCTTTTGCTGGTTTTGAACCGCTTCCTTCTAGTTTCTTTTGATGCCCATGTGTTCTTGTATTGGAAGGAAGAGGGAGAACAGTGATAAGTTTTACATTGTTCAAGTTGCTTGTAATTTCACAGACTTTTACTCTTTCCCTCTGTCGTCTTATTCCAGTGCAGAAGTTCGGTAGACGTTAGTAATAAGAGGTTCTCTGGCATGTATGATAGGAAAGAAATTAGGAATTAAGTCATTACTCATTATTTAAATACAGTCAGTCTGCCTCAGAAGAAAAAAATCACTATTTGATTAGCAACCATGCCACTAAAGAGCTAGTCTAAAAAGACATTAGTGGGAGGATTATTAATTTGGTTTCCTATTGGTAATATTTAACAATGCTTTGAAAGAAATGCATCTCTTTCTCTGGGCTTCTGCTGAAGACAGCGAAGTTTGAGGTTTTTGCTGGATCTGAAAAAAAGAATATCTTGTGTCACAATGCCATTGTCCCTTATCAGTGAAGCATTAGTCATAATAGCTTTTATGACGATCTACTTCTGAGTAAGAAAACAGGAGACTTCATGTATGTTAGTTTCAAAGAGGCAATCATGATAAAGTTTTCTGACTGTCAATACGTAGCAGGTGGGAAAATATTTGTGTATGGCAGTGTAATTTCAGCCCTGCTAAAATATCAAGATCCTGTGATCCTTCAGCTGTTAGTCCTAGGTGCACATGGGCTCCCTCAGCAGTGTTTTACATGGGATGTTGTCTTCTCCACAAGAAAGAGAACAAGGGAAAAGCCTGAACTAATAGCTGCCTAAATCATGAATCCCATATGAACAGGAATGTATTTTAAGGTCAGCAATTAATAGTGCAGTAACACATCACAAGCTGAATTTTGGTTTTGCTGCTATGAGGAAAAGCAGAACTTGCACGGTTGCAAGTCTGTATCTCAGCTCTTTCCCTAGCATTGCTGCTTATGCCTCTCTTTTGGCAAACGTTGGACATGGTGCAGGTTTGTTGATGCCCTGTGCTACAACATGAAGCTCACAAAGCTGAGTGTTTAGTGCTTCTGTCTTTTCTGTTAGCATTCCATTTTAAAGGCTTGGGAGCACACCATTTTGCTATTATTGTACCTCCTAAATGCTCACTTCCCTTGTTCAGTTTTATTGCCCAGATAAGCCACCTACCAAGTCCTCTGTTCTTCCTTCTCTCCCACCATATAACAGAAGCTGGAGCTAAGCAAGCTAAAAATCAAGCAAGGACTCTGTTAGTAAGAAAATCCTTGCAAAAGTTGGACAGCAATAGATTTTTGTTTTTTTTCCTGACTAGTGATGTCAAAATACATTCCCTTAGCCTGCTTGCATATGTAAGAACATAAGATGTCCTGTTTCTTTTAACAGTATTTTGACTGTGTCGGTGTAACTGCTATCATATCATACTAGCCTAATCTATGCAGGGCAGAGAGCACAAAGCACATTGTTTGCAAAGTTAACGTGTTTGTTTGATTTAGCTTCATCTGAAGAAGTACTGTTATTCAGCTGTTATGAAATGGCAGATAGAAATACAAAGAGGAAAAAGATTCTTCTTTCAACAAAAAGGGATAAAGTATAATTTCAGGATGGTTGTTTTATGCAGTTGTGTATTTCTTTTTCTAGATTAATGTCATATTTGTTTTTCTCAATGTGATTGCTTTTTCCTGTATGGAAGAGTAATTGTCCATGATTTCAGTGGGAATCGCATTGCATTCATGTGATGAGGGTGCAAATTATATTCTGCATGAAGTAAGATGTTGTAGTTATATGCTACCAAAAGTTTATTAGTTGTGTTAAAACGTAACAGTATGTATGCAGTTTGGACTATGAAATAAGATGAAGGTAAAACATTTTCCAGTTTTTGAGAAAATATCAGTGTCGAAGCCCCAAAGAGCACTTACTTTAATGGTACTGCATTCTTACCATACTCAAGTCATTGCTTACTGTTAGTTTCCTGTATAGGTGTTCTGTTGCCAGGGTCACTTACATCATTTTTCTTAGATTAATACTTCTGGTGACTTGCGACCCCTTATACTAAACAGGATTGTCAGGTAGATTTTCAAGCAAGTCTAGTATTAAAGTGTCCCCATATGATTAATGACTGACATTTTATTATTACATTTTATTATTATTTCTGTTAAAATAAACACAATGGTAGCCCATATTTGGTTATTGAGTAGGAGTTTTTACCAACTTGGACTAGATGATCTTGAAGGTCCTTTCCAACCTTGTGATTCTGTGATTCTGTGAACTTACACCTCTTGATGTGGTTACTGTTAGTTCTTCATTTTGTCTCAGCTATGGTAGACTGCAAGATACACTGCAGTGGTGGTGTGACCTCATTCCTTCAAAGGATCAGATGGTGCTTTACCTCATCTTTTTCTGTTTTCTTGATACTTCATTCTTTGTGGGAACTGGAAAAATGGGTAGTTGTCAAGTACCTTCCACAATTACAGTTAGGGACCATGTATATGAATTCTTAAATAGGTCATTTGCCTTCAGAGTGCTCTCACTTCTTAAAGCTAAAAGCATACCATTTCAGCAAGTGATCAAAACACTGAACTATGGCAAGTGTAGTAGAAGCTTTGTTTTTTTCTTTTATGAATTGAGAGAGTATATGGTTAATATTTGAAAAATTGAAGTTATTGGATAATACCAGCTCTCAAAAAAGGGTGTTTCATAGAAGCACTCACTGTGAGAATATTGTGAAGTATTCTTTTAGATCATAGGAAGGTGGATGGAGGCAGACTGGAACCTGTTAAGCAGTGTTGAAGATGCAATTAGCTAAAGGCTGAGATACTAAGCTAGTTTTGTGGCAGGTACGACCATGAATGCTAGTATTACAGATGTAGAATAGCTTATTCTT
>VXAL01002744.1:348956-371499 GCA_013399475.1 Chauna torquata | reverse complement strand
TTCAGCTTCAACAGAGAAAACAAACAGATGGAAACGCAGGCATGCTTATGCAGGCTCCTTGGATGAGCATTCTTAGTTCTGTGTTTTTGTAGTTTTCTGAATACTTTGCTGTCTAACATTATTTTAACGCCTTTTTATATGTTTACTGTGCATAAAGTACAGTTAGAATGATAGGGCAATATGAATGTAATGTGGCATTTCAGTTTTTTTGCATTGAAAGCACTAGAGTTGTTAGACTAGTCTAGGCTTTATTCAGATCTGGGAAAAAAAAAAAAGGGGGAATGTTACTTTTTGTGTGAAATTCTGATTTGATGGGCTTTTTCTTAAGGTAAGTAATGCCTAAAATGGCTTCATGATGTAATTAGTTATAGGCTAATCAAATGACAGTGATTTAATATGGTGATAAACTCCAGAATTTTGTGCCATCAAAGCAGATTTGTTGAAGAAAATATTAAGCATGTTCTGTGGAAGCTGAAACATTCACAATGTCGATAAGTTTGAATGCGTTTGAAATGCAGTGGAAAAGATTTTTATATGACTGGGCAAGGCCAGGTGAATACAGTCTGCAGTGGGCAGGTGCTTCTGTGGGTGTATAGTAGAACTTTTATTTTTTATCAGTATGTTGTTTTTTTTGTTTGTTTAATCTCCAGGTACTCTAAATGTATGGCTTTATTGAATCCTTTCTGTTCTGGTGTTCTTTTGCAGGTAATTTTCTATGACAGTGATTGGAACCCAACAGTAGACCAGCAAGCCATGGACCGGGCACATAGGCTGGGTCAAACAAAACAAGTCACTGTGTACAGGTTGATATGTAAAGGCACCATTGAGGAGCGCATCTTACAAAGGGCTAAGGAAAAGAGTGAGGTAGGAATAAAGAAATCATCTGGAACAAGAAGTTACAGAAACATTATCAGAAAACACGTATCAAGATTAGTAAAGAAGTAGAAAAATATCTGCAGGGAGACAGAAACCAAAGGAAATGTCTTTGTTCAAACAAACGTGTCCCTAGCACAGCATCATTATAATCGCGTTATGTAAATTGGGAGGAAGCTAGTTATTTACACCATGACTTCATGGAAACTGTTTCTTATGATGCAGTGAAAGTACTCAGGCCTCTTTAAAGCTAGAACTTGCGTCTTTGCTCTCTCGGGGCTGTACTGATTCCTCTAATGTTGTACTGTTACACAGCTGATTTTTTTTTTTTTTTTAAGAAATTTGAAAGATAATTAAGAGACAGTTATTGAGATGTGAGGGTTGCCAGAAGACCTCAGTGTCCTGCAACATCAAGCAGTAAATGTATTAGAAACTTTAAACCTCGTGATACTGTACTGGCAAGAAAAATTACTTACAATCAGTTTCTTTGGTAGCAGTAGATACGCTATATACAAGGCTCAGATGTTGTGTGTGCATGGGGTTTCTTCTAGCTTTTGTCTTAATTAGATGCTGGTCACGGCACTGCAGCAACTTGAAGCATCTCCAGCTGAATGCATTCGTATTTGCCTTGTTGAATTTTATCCATTTTGCTGTAGGATACTGCACTTAGTCACCTGACATCAACCTGAAAATGAAGGGTAGTCTTTTTCTGGTGATCCAAATCATCAAAATTGGCTTATGCTAAAGCTTGTTCTCTTTTGCTAAGTTGCACCTCTTATGGTGTTTTGGTTTGGTTTGGTTTGTTTTTTTTTTTTAACTATAGTTGAAGTAATAGAGGCTGAGTGAATTGCTTAAACTGAGACACTGACTCAATGTGGAGATTTAATTTTCAGTCAAGGAGATTAAATATGTTGTACCCTTTAAGAATGTGATCTGCATGTTCCTGTATACAGATTACTTGAAAAAAAGGACTGCTAATTTATACTTCATAGGAGTACAGCTGTATTTTTACTTTATGTTCAGCAATATATTAAGCAACAAACAATAATTAATAGTATTATTGCATGGTGCTTTAGAAGAAGTGTGTAACTTTGTACAACAGATGGCAATTCTCTGCTTTCTAGCTCAGTTGCTTCTCATATTTTAATAATTACACTATCAATAAAATCTTCCCTTAAATTTTGCTACTAACTTTAGCATGATAGAGAAGTTGAATCACACACTTGCACTTCCATCTTTTTTTGACTGGCTTTCAGTGAAGGGTAATGAGAATAATTCATGACTCCTTTGAGTAATTTCTCCTTTTTTCTCTTTTTTTTTTTTTTTTCCTAGATCCAGCGAATGGTGATTTCAGGTGGCAATTTCAAACCTGACACTTTGAAGCCAAAAGAGGTGGTCAGCCTTCTACTAGATGATGAAGAACTAGAAAAGAAATGTATGTGAAATTCATGTTGTAGCATTTTCTCCATCTTCCACTTCATTAGCTTATGAAATCTGTGGTTTATCTCTACAAACACATGTATTTCTGATAACCACTTCTGTTTCCTGGCTCATTTTGTATTGCTGCTCTTGTTAGTACAAACTGGTTTCATATCACTGCTGAGCTGAGGGGTGAGGTTGTGCAAGAGATACATGATGATGTGATAGTTTTTATTGGCACTCATTCAGGATCATTACATTGTTCCTGAATGACGAAGCTTCGACAAGAATTAAGTAGGTCATGACAAGAAAAGTATTAATAAAAATGCTGCATTTCATTGTAGTTTTGAAGCTGTATTGGAGGTACACACTTTGATGTTTGAAAGAAGACTTCAGCTGTAAGACTCTTTAGTTATTTGGATGCAGAGTTTTAATATAGTAGTTCTCCTTTGAGTTTTTCAGTGTGCTTTAGTTTTAATGTAGGTGGCTTTTCTTCACAGTTCTGTTAGAACTAGAATTTCTTGTAAGATTCACAAAAGGATATGAAATATCTTTCCAGTAGCGACAACTTTGTGTTTCTTTTCTGGCAGTACGTCAGCGTCAAGAAGAGAAGCGACAGCAAGAAGAAACAAATCGTGTGAAGGAACGTAAACGTAAAAGGGAAAAATATGCTGAAAAGGTACCTCGATGCAGACAGGTTGCATGTGTCAGTGACAGAACCTGAAAAGCTTCAGACACACTATTACGTAGCAGTTACGAAACATTTTATGCAAAGGCAGTCTAATGAGTAAAGCCTTCCCTTCGCCACTGAACGTCAGTCTGGCACTTCCTACGCAGAAGAGGAATGTTATGAAATATGTAATACATAGTTCCCTGTATTTTAATATCATTTGCAACTTGAAAAAAATAAGGAAGTACTGCATACCCAAACAACACAGTAGATCATAATCAATAGTCTACAGACAACAATTTGGGGACTCAAGTTTGAAAAAACAAACAAAACTGATTGAGTTATCATTCTATGGCATATAAAATGGAGACTTAATTAAGATTTTGTTTTGCAAGGATGAAAAGGGAATACAAATAAAGCACTGAACATAACTATTTGGGAATTTATCTATGTGGCTTGCACAGAATGAGGGAAGATTGGTTTGTTCAAAAAAAAAATCACTAAACCAGTTTATGAAAATTCTGAATTTTTGAGACTGGAGGCTTTGCATTAATTAATTTCAAAGAATTTCAAGTTTACTCCAGAAGGCAATGGAAATCAAAGTAATTCTGTAAGAGTAATTCTACAGCATTCCAGCTATTTTACAAAGAAGAAGAAAAACCTACTTACATCTAAAGAGAGAGCCTTTAAGGGATTTGTTCCTTTGTCCTTGAAAAATTTGTTTTGGATAATTCTGGACGTGACATTCCTTTGGGTTCTAATACTGCATTAGACATTGAGATTTTAGTTTGTTTGTTCCATTTCTTCTGTTTTAATTGTATTTTTCATTCCCTGTATTGTTTTATTTATTTCAGAAGAAGAAGGAAGATGAGTTGGATGGGAAAAGAAAGAAAGAGGGCATGAACCTTGTGATCCCATTTGTTCCCTCGGCTGATAACTCCAACCTGTCTGCTGATGGGGATGACTCGTTTGTTAGTGTAGATTCTGCCATGCCCAGCCCTTTCAGTGAGGTGAGACTCCCTGCTTCTTTAGACTGTATGCTGTTTCAGTTGTGATCTTACATCCTGTAGGGTTCTTGCTTTCTGTCATTTCAGCTAATACGGAGTTCAAATATGTAGGGAAGTGAGATGTCTTAAAGGTGAACCATGGAAGTGAAAATAATTTATTGAAAACATAGCAGCTGCAGTAAGCTGCCCACTGTAGCTCCTCTGTGTTGACATGCCATTATGCCCCTCTTCATGTGCTGTCTGCCTTTTCTTACAGCAAGTTCGTGCCCTGAATCTCTTCTCCTTTTCAGCCTCTGAAATTACTTCATTCCTGCCTGCAGTCCCACTTACTGTCTTCCTGCTTTCCTCTCCCTTTTTCCTGCCTTTGTCATCCTCAAATTTATAACTGCGTGCCTTCTTCCATACCTATACCTTCCATAGCAAGAGCAGTCTTTCTGCTCCTGAACCAAGCAGTATCCCTCAGCTAGCTCCTCAAAGTTCAATGTCTTTGTAAGTACTCCTCACTAGTCTCATTTGCATCTCCTCTGCTTCCTTCCTTGCTTCTGATTCTGAATTAATGTGTTTTTTAATCTGGAATTTAGACTGTAAATTTCCAGTGGTACACATTGTATTTTACTACTTTTTTTTTTTTTTTAAATAATTGCAAACAATTTTTGGCAGCAAAGATATTTTGTTCTGTACCATGTTGATTAAGATTCCTATGTTGTATCATTCCCTTACTGATAAAGATTTTTACTGATACTAGTGTTAGGTTAGGAGTCCTATTGTTTTCTCTAAACAGCAGTTTTCTGAAATCTCTGCTGAGCCCATTAGTCTCCTGCATCTTAACATTTATGCTCATCAGTTGAAATTAAGTAGCTGCTGGAGGTCTTTACTGCTGCTCAGCATATAGAGGGTGTAGTGTGACTAGACAGGGTGTGTATCATGCTCTTAGTCTCAGAGAAAATGACAGATCAGAATGAGTACCAATTAATAACTTGTGATTGTATGTCTTACTATATCTGTACTCTTCCCTTTCCTAACCTGAGAAGCTAACGGCTTTGTTCTCGGTCATGTTTAGATATCCATCAGCAGTGAATTACATATGGGCTCTATCCCTCCCGATGAGAGCAGTAGTGATATGCTTGTGATTGTGGATGATCCGGCTTCTTCAGCACCTCAGTCAAGGGCAACAAACTCTCCTGCTTCCATTACTGGCTCTGTTTCAGATACCATGAATGGTCAGTATTCTTGCCTTGACTTAACTACTAACACTTGTTAAACCTTGACTTTGTATGCCTAGGTGATAGGTTTTCTGCATTTTAATCAGATTCTGTGCACGGTTGGCAAGATTTGCCTTTTCATTGAGAAATTACTTCTGATTCGATAGGAAATCAGTTTATAGTCTGTCATTCATCACACTTTCCTTTTCTCCTTTGTTAGTTACTTACGAGTTTTGTCCCTTGTTCCTATATTATAGAAGGCTCACCTTACCAAATTATAGACAAACACAGAACAATTTAATCTCTAAGCTTTTCCTTGAATTTGCCATAGGGCTGATAATCAGTTCTCTACTTCCACAGAGTAATTTTAAGCAATGGTAGAAGTTTTTAAATACCATAACTTTATACTCTGAAATAGAGAGCCGTAGCTCTTGATGAGTTTCTTTATAGATGGCAAATGGGAAGAACATATATCTTCAGTAAGAAAATGCTTCATCCTGAAGTAGAACCCAGAATCGTCCATCTATTTGTGGATTAGATTCATAAAAATAATGACAAGGAGTTAATAAGATTAATGCAGTTAATGTGATTAGTGAAGGGTCAAGTTTTGTGTACCTCATTTCTCTTCGTGAGATCATACTTGTTAACAGTGTCTGTATTAATGTAAATGAGCAGAATCAGTTAACAGGAACAGTATTAACGTAAATGGCAGGTAGTTACTATTATTCATTTGTGAGCCATCTGACATACTGTAGCAGTTACTGTTTTAACATTCTTTTTTTGTTAAGGTGTTTCAATGCAAGATACACCTCTCACTGGGAGGGGCCAGTCAGGTCGAAGCCGCGGTCGTCCTAAAGGATCAGGCAGTGGATCAAAAGGCACCGGGAAAGGGAGAAGCCGAAAATCGATAGCGGGAAGCGCGGCCGCAATGGCAGGTGCCAAAGCAGGGGCAGCGGCAGCCTCTGCAGCGGCCTATGCAGCATACGGGTACAATGTCTCTAAAGGTATGTGGGGGAAGGGAGGCAGCAGACTACCCAGAGCAGAGCCAACCACATGAGTTTGGGTGCTTGCTTGTTTACAGCCTGTCCAAAAAATAGATACCAGTGTTGTATTGCTGGTATTGCTTGTACAGTATATTCTGAGAACCAGGCAGCGCGCAGTGTGACACGGTAACGGTGTGAGAGGATAGCCAGTTTCACCACAGATAACCTTGAGAGGCTAGTCCTGCAGAAGTTTCATCTGCCCTTTAAATTATCTCATACCAAATACTTTTTCTCTCTTGTTTTTTATTTTGGTGCCCAAATTAGATAATGTTGTTTATCCTGTGGGTTTGGCTGTGGCTTTTCTGTATTTCTGTAACGTTGAAGTTACAGCATCTGGTTCTAAAGTGTTGGTGATGGAGCTTCAGCTTTACTTTAGATATAGTTGGCCCAGGGTGTAAATGCAAGATGGTTTGTATGTTTAGGCCATCCATCTTTGTTATAATCTCATAAATCATGAATGCATGGTCATTTTAGGACTAACTGTTAGTATATTGTTGCCATTTAAGTTTTTTTGTTGCTGAAGTGCTACAAGTTGAATGATATGCTCACATGGAATTTGATTCTCTTTTCCATTGCTAGGCATGTCTGCAAGCAGCCCTCTACAAACAGCAATTATTCGGCCTTCTGGACTTGCAGATTTTGGACCTACAAGCGCCTCTTCCCCGTTGAGCTCCCCTTTGAGCAAAGGAAACAGTGTTTGTGGCACCCCCAAAAGCTTAAACCTGACCAGCAGTCTAATATCAGAAACTCCAATTCGGAAGCAAAGCAAAGGTGCCCACACCTCAGGTGGTCGGTAGTAATTTTGAACCCCCAAAGCTTGTCTGAACTGTGTTGGCTTTCAGAGTAGACCACCCTGCAAGCTGAAGGCATGCAAATGAATGCCTTGTTGCTGTCAAGCACCTGTGTGAAAAGAAAATCAAAGCACAATGGGAGTGGGTGGTTTATGTGAGCACTTTGATTATGTGTATTCCAAAAAACTATCTCTGCAGACACTGCAAGAAGGATGGAAGGGGGCTCTGGGGTAACTGTGAGAGAGTGTCAGATGGTGTTTTATTGACACATCTGACAAAGATTCCCGAGAAAGCGTCCAGATACTCCATGCGATATCCCGGAGCTGTGTGTGGTTGAAGTCACATGAGTGTACTTTCTCTCTTTGTAGCTTGAGGTGGAACCCAGCTTTAGTTTTATCCTATGAAATCAGTATCTGAATGCCAGGGGTATCCTGTAGAGTCGGAAGACATTTCTGTACTGGGCGCTGGTCAGTGTATGTAGGGGGGTAACTGGGGGCTAAGCCGAGAATGTATGATCAAAAAAATCTTGGATTCTTCTAGTGTGAGCCTCTCTTTTTTTTTTTTTTGTCTGTTTTTTTTGTTTGAAATGCAAAGTAAGGTATCTCAGGTGGTTTCCAGGGAGTGAACTCTTTGCAGCACCGTTTGTCAATAACAGCTTCAGAGCCACAGAGTAAGGAGAGCTCTGGCAGGCCTGGTGAGAACAGCAGCTCTACCTCTGCTTCATATACTGGAAGAGGCTACAAGCCGTTGGTGTGGTTTGCGTTTCAGAGTTCTTGCCAGCATGAGTACTTACTGTATTAAGAATTACTTTTCTCATTTTTGAGGTGTACTGAACTCTGACAGGCTTGGAAACACAATCAGGCTCTACTTGTACAAATCTCAAGAAGAGGGAAAGCTGCAGTGCCGAGGAAGAGTTTGCTGCTGTTCCTCTAGCTGTGCCATAGCAGAGGCTGGTTCTGCAGCTAGCAGTGCTGCGAGGGGAGCTATGAAAAACAGCAGAGAGAGAGAACTGTGCCATTCCCATTTCCAGCCAGATCCTGGGCAAAAAAAATTCTCATATCCCAGCCATCCATTGACTGTTCTTCCAGTGTGTTTTCCTTTCATCTCTGTGATCGTCACACGTACTAGCTTGGTTGAGTTCCCTGCGGGTACCGGTAGCCATCTCCCGTAAGGCTGATAAAAGGCAGTGCTGCCAGTGCCCATCTGTGTTCTCATTTCCCGATTGCTCCTTCCCCTTTCTCAATGCACAAAACCCCTCTGTAGCCCCTTGCTTTGCTGTAAGCGTTGTCTGCGTTGCACTGAGATTTAGGTGTGGGCAGTTCTTCTGTCTGACACATTGAATTAAAAGGCTGTTCTGGGGCACTTTCAATCCCTCGAGAGAAGCAAGTTATGAGTTGCAGGTCTGGGCTGTGACAGCAGAAGAAGACTTTTTATTATTATAATTTTTTTCCGACCCCAAATCCTTTGCCTGGCGTCCTACAGTGTGGAGCAAGTGCTTCCTGTTGGCTCTGCCTCTAATTTGCACACCTGAAAATAGCAGAACTGAGCTTAGTTAGATTGATTTTTAAACAGATTTGGAGGGGATAATTGAGGGGGGAGATGGTGTTTAATTAACTCATGAAGACTTCCCCCTTCCCCTCGTATTCACATGTATATATGATATTTAGAGGGAATCAGACAAATGCCAAGCCTTTTTTTCTCTTTGAATGTGCTGTCTATTTTTATAACTGAACTTGTACATATGTATAAAGAGAGACACATCTTTCTTTTACTAACTGGAGAAGAAAATCTTAAATAAAATGGAGTGAGATAATTTTATGTAAATCAGTGTCTTTGTGGTTTTTATGCATATAGGTGTATGAATGACAGGGTTAGGGAAGAGTGTGGAGGGTGCACATCTGCAAATGCATCTAGAGACATGCTGCTCAGTGTAATGCTCTAGAGTGTTTATGCTCTTCCGAGTATTGCATTCTGTATCCTTTCTCAATTACAACTGTACAAGTTATCACATCTGTATTCACCAATTATCTGGTAATTTACTTTGGAGCAGGTATGCAGCTGATCACAAGAAACTAGAAGCAACTATAATTGCGTAATGGTATCTGAATTACAGTGGTTCAGTTCAACAGTTGATTGTTTTGGGACATCATTCTCTCCATATTTTTCCTTTTTTTTTTTCTTTTCGGGTAATTTTTTTCAATGGGAGGTGAAGGGACTTTTTTGTGTTGCAGTCTTGATTTTCAAACTGCTAGACAGTTGCATCAATTTGGTGTAATCCAAAGTGGAGAGAAAAATAGATTAGTAACTTGAAAAGATTGCAAAAAAAAATAATAATACTGTTGCATGTATGCTTTTGGAAGATTAAATTATTGGTATTGTAAAAGCTGATAATAGCATATTGAAAACTCATTTAATCTTCAAAAGAAATACAGAATGATATCACAGGTTGTGGCAAAGGTAGCAGTAGCCTAGCTGCTTGTGAAACTTTTATCAGGCTAACAAATTCAGGAAGACCTAATGTAGCAGTAAAGTGAATGAACTGCTAGATCATATCCAGTTCAATATCTGTAAAAAGCTTTAACAGAAGCGTTCTTTGTATTATGCATCACAGAAAACAGATTCTGAGATATTACTCAAGAAATTAAGTATTCATGTAAAGGCTGTTCTATTCAATTTCTCGATTTGGGGAATTAAGTAGTGCTAGAAAGACAGAATGGGAAATATTTTAAGGAGGTGGGGGAAATTTTGTGATCAACACTATGGGGAGCACTTCTGTTTAAGTGAGTAAAGTGGACATGCACGCAAACTTTGTTCTTTGAAGTTTCAGTCTGAGTATCTTTTCTCTCAGAGTATGCATTCTGTGCTTGTCTTACGAATTAATGGCAGAGAATGTCCCTCTCCTCTGAGAGATTGAGGTATTTGCTACTGGCAGAAACAGAATATTGAATTAATGGAGTTTGTGATCGAAGCTGGAATGGTAAAATAGATGCCAGCATTTTCTGGGGGCCGTTGGGAATGCGTATTCCTCCTGCTATTTCATTATAGCATTGATATCTTCACTCACCAATTACTGCAAAACTGTTAATACAGTTCTCTGATTATTACTACAAGCCATTTTCTCTTTCTGTCATGGGTCAAGTGTGTTGTCCTCATGTCAGCTACTGATCTCTTCCTATTCTGCAAAGAGTTAAACAGACTACTGTAGGGGGGTTTTCAACTAGAACTGCTTTAATTCTTCAGGGTGTCAGTACTGCACTGACCAAATGGAGTGTTATATCTGTGCCTTCTACGTTTTCTGTTGCATGCTTTCCCCACCACAGTGTCTCTGCTGTTTGCTGTCTCATGTTGTTTGTGGAATGCCTTCTCTCTGCCTAGGGCTGTATTTTGCTTTATTCCCATTTTCCTGAAATATTTCCTTTAGCAGCATTTCCCAGGGGGGAGGCACACAGCTCAGTGGGAAAAGCTCTGTGCCAAAGGAATAGAAATCTTACTTTGATTGTAGCTTAGGCAACAGCTGAGTTGCAGCTGGGAGGAGGAAGAGCACAACTGATACAATCGCTTTGGGGGCAGGATGTGGATCAACGTACTTTGGGAAATGCTGCCCTATGACCACTGCTCTGCCAGTCCTGATCTATGGTCTGTAGGCTGAGCTGGTCTGCTTCTGCTCCCAGGTATATTTACAGGCGGCTCCTCTCACTTCTGCCTCATCTTGCCTTTTTGTTGGCTGTTCAGTCTCAAACACACGTTACAGCTCTGAAGGAGCCTTGTCTTGGGCATGTCTTGTTCTCCCCTTCCCGCTCAAGAAGAGAGAGTTGTGCACCCCTTGCTGTCCTTTGGAAATTTCTGCGCTAGTGGCTGGAAAACACTTTGTAGCTCCCTACCCGAAGAGGTGCTGCTTGGATGTTAAGTATAACTGAGTCATATGTACTAAAACAAAGGCAATCACATCTTATGCTCCGAGGCATAAGCACTCACTGAATTGCGAAGGTTGTTTTATTTATTTGTTTTTATTTGCAGCGTGCACCAGGTGCATAGTGGTGAATGAAAGGGGAAGGGGCAATTCATCATTTCTTAGGAGCATCGTTATTCGGGTGGTACGTACAGCCCAGCTCTCAGATCCAGCCAGCAGGTCTGTATTGTAAACAGCAGTCTTTCTTGCAGCATTCAGATTAGCATTCTGAAAAGCCTGCAGCAAATGCCTTATGAAATGGAGAAATGCATGATGAGAGGAGTTAGGTTTCCTCCAGCTTCACCCTCTTAGTTCCTGCCTCTTCCCTCAGGAAAGTGAATTTACTGCGAAGCCAATGGGTCTTCCAGGCACTTTGTACCAAACTCAAGTCACATAATGTTTCTTCTAGTGGCATATGAGGGTATTAGTTTGCATCCCAGGCATGAGGAAGTGTTTCAGTGCTCAGGTATGAAATGACAGCTCCTTCCTTCCTTAGCTGATGAGCATCATCGATAGAATGAGGTATGAGAGGAAAAGATTTAAACGCCACTTTCATGTTTTCTTGAATTTCCCATGGGCTGTCTCTTCCATCTTCTACATTGTCACTGGCTATGTTAAATCCTCTGTCCTGTGACACAAGAGTAGCGAGGTGTGATGTGAGCTTCTGAGCATCCGGGCGGTACAGTATCCCTTGTCATCTCTATGACATTTGTTTGCAAGCACCTGTTTTTTCCTTCTTGCTCCTTAGCCTTACCTAACTTTTCTCAAGACCCATGTGTTGTCTTCAGGGCTTTTGGTTGACGGGAGAAATGTTTCTGTTTAAAGGTGTTGATTTTTAAACAGATGACCCTCATAGCCTTGCAAGGTTGTGGGAACTGTGAATTAAGAGAAAGGTAAGCTTACAAGTAGTTCGAAAGCATTGTGACACTGAATAAACCTTCACCAACTTTTCCAAAAAAAAAAAAAAAAAAAAAAGCCTGTAATTGCTGCTCTGAGATTAGACGAACTCATTTGGAAATTTCGTGCTGTTTTGGACTGTCACACAAAACTGGCATGGGCCTTCCTCTAGGAAGGAATAAATCACAGGCAGGAGCACTGTCTGTACTGCGAGATGTCTGTCATTCAGGTTTCTTTTACTATTTTCTCCTAATGCTGTAGTAGAATTCAAACAGAAATTCTCATTTGTGTTCAGGCTAGTGAGTGAGTTTCAGAATTTTACAGCCCATGTGTGGGCAAGCCATTTTGTGATGCTTACTCTACAGTTGTGTCCCCAAATAACTCCCCTCCTAGGTAGGTACTTTGCAGAAAAAGAGCATTTGTGTTAAGAGTTGACTGGGAACAACTATTCTCCAATTCATGTCTTCCTTTAATTCAAGTCACCTTTGGTAGGCCTTATCCTCACCACGGTCAGTCTCAAATTGCGGTGCTTTCCTGTGTTTCACTGAGACTATAAAAGGTTCTTGTTTTTTTGTTTTTAAAACGGCATAGAACAGTCAGCAATTTTTGCACGTAGTTGTCTGAATGTTGCTTTCTATTTCTTTTTTTTAAACCACATTAAGCTGTTGCCACGTGACTGACTGCCATTAGCTGCGTGCTGCTCAGTGGAGCGTGCTGCTGACTAGTCAATAAAATGGCACGTGCCTGGACACGCCCCTGGATGCCACTTCATTGCCTGTGACAAAGCTCCGCGGTTTTCCTTGGCAAGTAGAGGAAACAGAAGAGATGTTCAGCCTTTGGTAGCTGGGCAACATGAACTCTTCGAGAATCCAGAAAGCTGATGTCCAAACCCCTTTTTTGGTCACTCCATGCATCCGATGTGCTGATCTGACAGCCCTTCTGTGTCTTGTTTCTTCTGGCCCCTCCTGCTCCTTCCCTAGAGTTTGAATGCCTACTTCTGTAGGCAACTTCTGCATTCCTACAGACCTCTCTTTTCTTTATGTTTAATCCCAGTTTTTCTTTGATTTAATCTTATTGTAATGCTGTGGATGTAAATATTTCTTTGATGTGGTGACACTTGAACTAGATCTAAAGACGAATAATGGTACAACTTAAAAGTCTGGATTTCAAGTGCTTTTGAAACAGTAATTCAGCTTCAGGATACCTATTTGTCCAGGCACTTGCAATCTTACCTCATTCTCTTCAGAGTTTGGAAGAAGTTACTCTATCTGCTCTCAGTCATGGTTTTAATGTGTGATACGTATGTGTTTAGTTCGGTTAACATGGAGAAAATAATTGCTGTCTAGTTTTTTAGTGGTTTGTCACTTGGCTCCATTCCTATTGACTAGTTACCGACGTGATGCTGAGTCTGAAGTGCAGTAGGTTTCTAAACACAGCTCTGATTTGGAACTGGAAGTCATGCTGATTTCCTTTATGGGCTGTTATAACCCCAAGTGATTTGTGTGTTTTCGGAACATACCATCGTGAGCTTCGCCGAAGGAGATTTGCTTCCCTGGCTTTGATAACTTGCTCTTGCCATATGCAATCAGAGGCATGTATTGCGTAACGAATGTAATTCAGTTACAGTGCAGTTTGCTGTCCTTAACTATGTGTCTTTGCGTCTCTCTGGAATCAAATAACTAAATGCTAAAAGCAAGTGTTGGTTTGGTGGAGCATTTGCAGACAGATTAGAGAGCCCAGCTCTTCCTTGCAACTATATAAATGATAGCAAATGAGAGAAGTAATGTTGTTTAAATTCTTAATTTAAAACAGAGCTTATGTCTGAGATGTTACAGGAGTAAACAAGTGTGTGGAGTTTGGAACTGCCAGCAACTGCGAGCCTAAGCCATTAGCTAAAAAAGCTTGAGGGACTGCAGCAAATTTGAGTGCTATAAGAGTGTATAAGACAAGCAAATATATATTTATATTTGTATATATGTATGTTTCTCTGCCAAGGTTCATTTTTAGATGGCAAATAAATATTACGCAAACTTAGTATTCCTTAAAACTTCACGTACCTAACTGCGAAATACTACGCTTGCTAAAACATGGATTCTAATTGGACAACAGCAAGCATAACGGTACCCACAAAAATTTCAGATGACTTTTGTATGTTTGCATCATAGTTGAGAGCTGATGATGTGAGCACGTTATCTTTTTCCCACAGGGTTATCTCTGGATACCTAACGTACAGTTCCAAGTACTCTGAACATCATCCCTTAATGTTTCACATTGTGCAAAATCGGTGTACACTTTCAAAATTATGTTCTTGATGTCTCAATTCTCCATCTGTAAAATAGAAATAATACCTCTTTGCAAAAGTGGTATGAAGATGGCTTAAATTTTGCAAAGTTCTTGGTTGCTATAGTGATTTCCCAGAGAAAAGTGAAAATGGGGAGTGGCCCTCGCATTTGGAACAAGGTGTGCGTAAATAAATACAGGACCATATGGGAGAAAAAGGAATTGAATTGCTGCTCATTTTTTAGCATCCTCCCATCAAGTGAAATGAGGCAAGAATCCTCTGGAAAAAAAATAGTGGATATTGATTCTAAATGAGGCTAGTCCCACAGTTAGTTTCTATCCTCAGTCCAGAACTCAAATTATAGGATGCATTTCCAGGAATAGATGCGATATACATGTAGTTTAGAGATGCCAATGCTGCCAGAATTGACTGTGCTATGCAGCAACAAGAAATGTGATTTCATCAGGCTCCTGCCTGACAAGTCCAGTAATAGTCTTTCTAATATTCGATGTCAAAGGGAAGATAAAAAGCAGTGTCTATCATGCAGAGCTGGGCATTCCTGCTCCTTTCTCTCTCCAAAAATGGGATTGTGTGTTGGCAAAGAAGAATGCCTTGGAGAAAAACACACTCTTACAAATCAGACCAAAAGAATGAATGTATATATAATCTGAAAATCTGCTAGCTGTTTGAAATATACTTCTGGGTTAATTGTTTTTAAAGGAAATGGGTACCTCACTGGAAAAAAAAAAAAAAAAAGAGAGATTTCAGCTATGTCCGTAGAAGCATGCTGAGGACAAAGCTGTTGACCCCAGTTGCCTGTAACAGCATCTCCCACCCCGAGCACAACGTGTCAGCCGTGGTCCTGGGAGGTCGCTTCCAGCCCCGGCTGTTCCTCTGCAGTGTGAAAGTGCGTGCAGCAGCACTGCGCTGGCGCGGTACCCGCAGGGTGAGCAGAGGTAACGTAAGCACGTCCCAGGCAGCCCCTGCCTTTCCTCGCCGTTCTCGGCATCGCGTGCTTCGTTGGTGACGTGGAGTTTAGAAATGCTGGTGTACCGTCTAGACAAGGAGAGGGTGAAAGGCTGCTTTCTCGGTTTGTTTTCCAAATGTTTTCAAATGTCACATATGCTTTGTGTAGACAGCAAGCTGGTTGCGGTTGCCCCTGAGGCTGTTTGTAGATGAGGTTATAATCGCGGTAAGTGGGCTGGATGCGAGTTTGTGAAATGATTTCAGTGTTGTCTGTGCTGTTGGTGTCGGTAGGTCCATAGCTCCAGCTCCAGGCGGAATAGCAAAACAGGTTGCCGAGGCCGTACCCTCATGAATCCTAGCACTCGTGTTAGCCCGGACCGTCCTTTCGCCTCCCTTTGCTTGCAGATGAGGGTATTTGGGCAGGTGCCCTGCTGTGCAGCAAGTGCCCCGTGTCATGTACGAGTGGCGGCTTTGTGCAGGACGTGTGCTGTGTTCGACATGCTAGAGGCCGCCCGTGGGTGCCCTGCACGCTACCTGAATTGCACGGCAGAGTTGACCTGCATGTACCCAGCATGTGCCCAGGTGAGCATTAGTCATGTTGCTGAAGAACAAGCTTGCGAACAAGAAGATGAAACCTCTTCTGTGCTAAAGTCATCCTCTGACTTTTCTTCCCGTGGGTGAAGCAGTTGCAGATTTCTGGGTGCTGCAATAGCTGGTATCTGTTTGTGGACAAAGTGGCATTCTGGGCCTCGCTCCTACTGTGTGAGCCAGCGGGGCGTGAGCAGTTTGGATAAAAACTTCCCTGACAGTCTTGGTGATGAGCTTCAAGGACCAGCAGCTATCAGGTGTCTCTTCAGCTGTCAGCCTTGGGCCAAACTGATCCCAGGTGGTTTTAATTGAAGATTCATGGGTATGTGTCCCTTTAGAAGTGAGATGAGGGAGGCAAACAGCAGCATAAACAGGAGGACATAAGAGAGCAGTCTTTGTTCTTGTGTCCCCAGAGCAGCTCAGCGTGGCCTGGGAACAGTGTGGTGTCCCCAGCTAGGAAAACAGCACCTCTCTGTCTCTGAACTTCCCCGACCTTTCACGTTATTTCAGTCTCATTCTCTGGAGTTCAAGGTACTGGCTGTGCTTCAGGAATTCAAAAGCATAAACACTCATCAGTTTGGCTGGCACTACTGTGAGATGAAAAGGGAGCTGGGAAAGAATAAAACACATCCAAAAGCCAAACAAAAAGTGCACAGGGTTTGTAAACACGGCATGTAGAGCTTCCACAGGGCTGTCCAGAATGCCCACTTCCCCACTCCCTCCCTCCCTCCCTCCACTCCTGCACCTAATGCTGTTTTAAAGCCACGTGGGACTTCTCTAATAACTTCAATACAGCACATAAATTAGGGAGGCTTTTGCTTGAGTCAAGGCAACTCATTAATAGGAAACTCCAAGCCTGCCGAGTGGTTACCGCTTTTGCTGCAAGTGTAGTTTTTCCACAGCCTGACTGTAAATCTATTTCTTACCCCTTCCAGTTCCTCCTGTGCCCAGAGGAGCACGCGGTGCTGAGCGAGGCTGCGTGCTGGTGGTACATCGCTGCCCACTCATATGCTGGGGCTGCACTTCTGTCCGTCAGTCTGTCAGCTCTGAGCAACCCTTTGGATCTGGTGCTACAGACGTATGTGCCTTTTCATGAAGTCTGACAGTGCCGAACCGAGAAGTCTGACTGGGGGGGAAAGGGGGGGATATCTCCCGTCCAAGCTCTGCTCATTGAGCTGAATGTGATATAAACAAATTTCAAGTTCCATGAAGGGCTTTCCAGGCCTAGGCTGACTCACGGGTTTTTGCCATGGGCAGTGCTACCATTCTGGCGCTGAGCTGTGAGGAACGCGTAACACGGAGAAGCTTCAAAATGCACAGGTGACCATGTCTGTGTGTTTTGTGCCGAATGGTTCAGCCTGGTTTGTGCAAAGTCAATCTCACCCAACAGACCCTCTTTCTTTCCCCTGCTTCACCATCCAGTCTTTCTTGGAAGCAGGAGCTGAGGAACAGGCTGTTACCAGACCAGATGTTGTCTCTGGACACATCCACGCTGCTCAGCCTCTACTGCAGGTGGGAACGCTTGACAGAGTGCAGCCTTTGCAGCATCTGTAACAAAAAGCAGAGGCTGCTTCCTAGCTCGTGTGCGCCAGCCAGCCTGCACTGCTGCAGAGGCTGAGTGAGGCTGACCAGTGCAGAAGCCTGGAGCTGTGATGAGTGTCCTTTGTTTTTGTCTTTTACTCTTTCCCTGCCTGTGTAGCATCTGTAGGTAATTAAATTCATGTTTCAGTCCGTCCCTCGAGTGGCAAGCAGGCACATATGGAATAACACATGTGCGACGCACAACCAGCTGCAGCTCCTTTAACAGCTGCTAAATCCGGCGCGTGCCACTTCCCGCAGCTTGCACGCTGCCTGCAAGCCACTGCCAGCCCCGCGGGGCCCCTCGCCACGCCGTGGGAGCGCATCCCTCCGGCTCCTCGGTGCTCCTCAAAGCCTGTGCTGGCCCCGCTTTCTGGACACTGGAATGTGCATTCTCCTCAAGGAGGCTCAACCGAGGTGTTTGCTGCTTTGGCACCCGAAGGAGGAACACCGCTCCTTACCCTGCCCCTCCAGGGCAGGTGTCCCCCACCACCCCTACCCAGGCCACTGTCCTCTCCTGCAGCCTCCCTCCCTCCCTCTCTGAGCTGCGTGCCGGGACCATCACCAACCGCAAAGATGAGTTTGGTCATTTTTTTGTTTCCCTCCTCTCCAAAGAGAGGCAGTCTCGCTGATTATCTGATCTTGCACCTCATGTAGAAAAGTGTGCGGAGCACAGGTATATTTACAGTTTGGTGGTGCTATATTTAAACTACAGTAACCACGTTTTTACCAAAGGTGGAATCATCCTGGCTGAGATTTACCTATGTGAAGTCTCCTTGGTTCCTGACACTTGGAACTGAGATGATAGTTGTAGCTCCAAAGAACCAGAGACTTTTTCTTATATGTTTTCTGTGAACGCTTTTAACATTTCTGAGTTTCTCTGTCCTTTCTCTTGTTCCATGAAGGACCATGTACCCTCAGGAGCACTTCATACACGTGAAGGGCTGGATTAACTGTTGTCATCTACTTTTAGCTGGCTGTGCCATTGCAAAACAGCTGAGTAGGTCCTGTCCTGGTGTACTCAAGGAAATGACGACTTAGATCTGTGTTCCAGGGCTATGTGGGAGCTGCTGGGCAGAGGAATGGAAGTTGAAGAAGGGACTGAAATCATGTGAATTGTGCTGGTTTTAGACTTGGAAAGTACGTGGCTCTGCTTGTAAACACGTTTCTATTGCAACGGGGGAAGCTGGTTTCTAATGTGAGGGGACCCAATAGGCATGGATTTGTCACAGGGAATTCAGAGAGGAAACTCCGGATGAGCAAGGAAGCCACTCAATATGGAAACATCTCCAGAGATGTCTGGCAGCATTTTGCAGATGCAGGCAGTTGTATCACCTGCTGACAAGGTGCTTTTCCCCCAGGCCAGGCACCAGGCCTGGGGTAGAGAAATCAGAGCTGTGCCAACACCCTGCTTCCCCTGGGCTGTCAAGTCATGAGGTGGGGAGAGGCAGCCTGTAGTGAAACGGGTATGGGGTAGGTGGGTGTTCATTTTCGGAAGAAAACAGTAAGTTGATGAAGAATTATGTCTGTATGTCAATTACTTTGTTTTTCAAGGGTAGAAGAAACAGCAGCTGAAGGAATGATCCTAGAACTGGCGTGTTTTTTCACAAGCACTCGCTGCCTTTTACCAGTGATGCAGAAGACCACGGGGCCAGTCCTGGCCAGACAGGAGGAACAAAGGAACTGGCTCTCCGTGTCAAATAGTGATGCAGGTTGCTTACTGCGCATCTGCTATTAATGCCTGTCTGCGATGTCTTTGTGCCTTTGAAAATTTGAAAGGTATGAGGATGGGTTTTTTTGTTTTAGCTGGAGGTATTTTGATATCTGACCCCAGTCTTGTACTAATATGGGAGAATTTCCCTGCAAATAAGTTAATTCTTGGAACACTTTTATTTTCCAACTGGCAGCTACTGGCAAGCCAGAGAGGCTGAACAGCTAGGGAATGAATGAGAGTTCAGACTCATCCTGGTGAGGACCAAAGCAGGTAAGTGCCAGGAAACTCCCAGCTAGAAGTGGGTGGGACTGGGGGGGTCCCCCCAAAGGACTGACTTAACAGTAAAAATACCCCTCAGCTGTGGTATCACTTTCTCTCACAGGAGACTGATAACAACAGGGCCTTTCCCACATGCAAGCATCTCCAGAAAGGGATTATGAGTTATTCCAGAGCTGTCTTACAGTCCCAGATAGAGAATGTTGCTCAAAGCAGTGGTGTCAGTATAAGGTCATATAAAAACTGCACTAGTGGCAGCAGCAGAGGGGGAAAACAGGCTTTCTGCTGGGTACTCTGAGCTGAAGACTGACTGCTCTTCTGCAGCTGCACCCCTGGGGGGAGATGCAGCTGCTCAGTTGAAGTGAGAGCCTCCGTGGAACAGGGAAAGTGTAGTTTTCTCTAGACTATTACCTCTGAAACATGCACCTGTCTTTAATTAGCAGTAAATTAAGTTGTTTCAATTAATTTTCACTCCGTAGCTCCTGCCTTGAGACAGGTAATACAGGTATTACTGTAACCTGAGTGCTGAAGCAGCTGGTAACAAGAGAAATCCAGCAGAAGGGCAGCTGCCCATTACCTCTTTATGCAGCAACCGCACACAAGACAGAAAAGTAACTTTCTCCTCTGCTGCAGTCAGCAGAGCCTGCTGTGGGTGGCAGTTCCTTGTCATTGCACTATTACTTCTTGGAAACAGCAATGGTAAGTTCAACTCAGGCAAAAGCCCCTTGACATGCCAAGGGGGAGTTACGTTTCTGTGCCTGCCCTGTACAGTCAGGAGGGGTGGCTTATTTTTGTCAGCATTATTATTCCAGCATCAACAAGAGCTGGAAGCTGAAAAGAGAATGACTGAACCCACTTTCCTTAAAGGGAAAGAATTAACTGGGTGTCTTCTTGTAGATCCAGCTGAGGGAAGCTGCTCAGCATTGGGACTTTTTTTTTTTTAAATACATAACTGGTAAGGCTGCTGTAGTCTCTAAGTTAAAAAAAAAAAAAAGCCAAGCACATGAAAAATAAGATTAGTTTAAAGNTTAAAAAAATAAATGGTAAGGCTGCTGTATGCTCTAAATTAAAAAAAAAAAAAAAAGCCAAGCACATGAAAAATAAGATTGAGTTTAAAGTTGCTAATGGAAAAAAAAAGTACAAAAGACTTTTACTTTGTCACTTTGTTTTATTACTGGGCACAGCAGCACAGTATCAGTTCATATGCATAAGCCACAGTAATACAAAAATTTTTTTTTAAAAAGATAGTATTTGGGAGGAGTCAGATGTCCCACAAGTCAGCTCTCAACAGCTCTTTTGCTAGGTTGCAGTAGCAGCTGTTTTGCTTCAAAATACAATGGATTTTTATGTTGTAAATATGTAAAGCTGGAAAGTCTGAGCTTGCAGCAATATCTGCTTCCCATGATAAAGCAGGCTTTTCAGGAACTCCCAAGCTTGCAAATACGCTCAGTGATGGTCATTTGCAGTCAAGTAAAAATGTACCAGATGCAGCTCTAGGTATGGAACTAGAGCCCTCAAAATGCTTCTCCAGAAACGCATGTGATGCTAAAGCACATGAGGCTGATCCAACACAGAGCTAGTTAAAATGCTGCTGCTGCACCCAGACAGCTTTCCCACAGACAGCGCAGAATTCCTACACAGGTAGAACCATTTCTTATGGAGTCAGCTAAGTCTGTAGCAGCACAAGGTCAGTGAAGCTTGGTGAAAAGCTTCTGTCATTAAAGCAGGCTGAGCTCCTCAGAAAACTGACCTAAAACTAGAAGGCACAAATGCAAGGTTGAATGTGGGCTACATACCACAGTGGCACATAAGCAGGCAGATTAGACACCTCTCCTAAGGAGATATTCAACACATAATAAATACAACTTAGTTTAGAAAAAAAGTGCATTAGTGTGATCCTTTACAACATAAGGAAGTAGGACTCACTAAAGTCTAAAAAGGCAGGCTCACTTAATATTGCACTGAAGGTGGGACATGGGTGGGGAAAAATGGTCTTGTTTGGCAGAGCCTGCCCAAGTCACCACCACACAAACAGCTTTTTGTCAGTCTGAGGTAGAATTATATACATACTGCTTAAACCCAGTCAAGTCCTGCTCAACTAGTCTTCAAAGTTTAAAAAAAAAAATCAAAACAAAAAAGTGCACAGAATAAATGAGCTTCTTTCCCCTCTTAAGAAAGAGAATGCTCCAGGTTTGACCCTCAAAAGCAAGTCTTAGAGCAAAGTTCCAGCCAAGATCCCTGCTTCCCACCTGGAAAGCAGGGATGGCTATCTTGGTACTACAGGTAAGGAGTGTAACAGGTGCTAATTGCAAGTCCTATAGCAAGGATGTTTTACAGCCTCTCCACTTCCTCCCTCCCCTCCTACTTGCTAGTTTTCCCTTTATTCACTCAGTCCAGTAGATATATTTTATCAGACTTAAGACCGTCCCTATTGTTTTCTCCCTTTCATCCCCTCTACTGGAACCCTGCAAGAAGTTTTCTATTTCAACCCTTAGATGTCTGAGGTATGTTTGAAGTTTCTTCTAGGGGCTCCTCTGTGTGGCACAGGCAGGGGAGGATAGAAATAAGAGCCTCTTCGATGGAGAAGAGATGTTTATCCTCTGCTTGAGGACAGAAGTAGCGCATGAAGTCTGCCAGTCTCAGCAAGTACTCTATGTTATGGCCAGCACAACCACTTGAGACTACGATTTGAGCTGCAATGTCTTCTTCGGATGCTGGGCCGAGGTAAGAAGGGTTCTGAGGCGTTGCAATGTAAACAAGAGCCTGGATGGGCTCCTCTGCATCCTTATCCTGAGGGTGAAACTTCACCAGCTTGGTGTCGTAGCCTCCCAGGACAGCCTCCCGCATGTTCAGATACTGGAGCGATGCAGCAATTTGTTCCCCGCAGACTTCATAGGCTACACCCCACGTGCATGCCTGGAACGAAGAGAGCGGGGTGGTCACGCCAGGCGGTAACCGCAGCGGGCCGGTTCCGCGCCGCCCCGCCCCGGGGCCCCCGCGCAACCGAGGGCACGCAGGGGCGGGGAGGGGGGGGGGACAAGCCCGCCCGGGTGCCCTCAGCCGCCGCCGTACTCACCCCGCCGTCCTCCAGCAGCGTCACCACCCGGCCGGGCTGTGGGGGAGAGCAGGGGGAGAGCCGTTAGCATCCGAGCCCGCCCCACGGCCGCCCCCCGGCCGCCGCCGGCCGCCGCCGCGCTTACCGCCTTCTCGCTGCCACGGTGGAAGGTGTCGCCCTGCCAGAAGCGCCGGCTGTAGCCGCGGATGAAGCCCACCTTGCGCGACGTGAACT
>VXAL01002744.1:309301-348742 GCA_013399475.1 Chauna torquata | reverse complement strand
CCCCCCGGGGGAGTCCCGCGGCCGGTCCCGGTCCCAGATGGAACCACGGTGGTGGTGGGGGGATTCCAGTCGGGTGACCCCAGCCGTCGTCGGCTGTCGGCCCCCCACTCGGCGGCGGCCAGCCGCGCGTCCCCGGTGAGGCTCCGCGGTGCTGCTGCTGCTGCTCAGGGCCGGCCGGGGGTTCGTCTTTCCTCCCAGCACCAGCCGGCCGTGGTCCCGCTCCGACAAAGCGGGCTGCCTCAGGGGGACCTCGGAGTAGGGAAGAGGTAGGCACGGGAGGATGGAAGCGGGGACGGCCACTCGCGTTTCATTCTCCAGCCCGGCGATGCACCCCGTGTGCTCGCTGGGCTCCAAAACAGCCGGGCCCCTCGCAGGGGAGGCGGCAGGCCCAGGAAGGCAGGTCGGGGGCCCAGGAGCAGGTCGGTTCTGGTTTCCGTCCTGCCCTGCTCCCCTGCCGCCCGCTTTGCTGTGCAAAGCGACACCGTGCTGGGGAGGTGCGAAAACGAGGGACATTCAGGTTGGGTTAGTGGACGGGTCCTCAGGAGCCTGCATCGCACGCCTGACCTTGACTTCGTCTGAGATCGTTGGCTGCTGTGTTAGAACGCCGAGCAGCGAATATTAAAGTGGGTGAAGTGACAGCTCCCGACATCAACAGAGCTGAGGAGTAAGGTGAAAATGAGAGTAATAAAATCCCCATGAATGCAAGGAAATGGAGCAGAATTAGGCAGGTCGAGTGCATTTTCCCTTGTACTATACCCAAGCTGGAATGTGGGCTTGTGCTATGTAACGGGAGTTGTGTAGATGGGTCCAAAAGCTATCTGTGTGTGAGACGTCTGTTTGGATCGTGTCCTGGAGACCCAGCTGTAAATCAGCTTTAAGCAGGTTGTGATGGCTGAAGAGGTGGGTGCAAATTGCAAAGTTGTTCATTTTGGGGGCAGAGGAAATATATTTCTCATTGTTGTTCTTGTCCTTTGCATCTAATCACTCCAAACAGTCTATTTACAGTCTTTTCTTTAGTTTCCTGTTGGATGCCCTCCAACCAGTACCCACCTTTCCATTCCACATAACAGTGTTCCAGCTACAATACGCAGACCGTGGTGGGTGCTCCCTGTACCTTGGCACGTTGGCTATGGGTGACGTAAACTGCATGGCCGTCACATCTGTCCTACCGTGCCTTATATAGGATGCCCTTCTCTCCTGCCCTGCATGATCGACTCCCCGACTTGTCACCTTGGATGACCCATCACAGGGTCAGTCTTAACAGATCCTAAAGCTTCTTAATTTTCCTCTCTCACTCTCTCCACTTGTGCTTTGCTCGGTCACTTTCTCTGTCTTACTCAGGCTCACAGGTATGGCGTCAGCTCTGAGTCCTCCTAGCCCTTCACACTGCACACCCATGCTGTTACAGGCTTGTGGCTTTTCTGTCAAATTAAACCAGTTTCATCTGGAGATTCAGTCTTCTCTGTCCCATTGCACCAAGTGTATATTTCTCGTATTTAGTTCCAGATTTTTTTCCTGCTAAAATCAAGGCAATTTGAGCAAAACACCGAATATGTAGTTAATAGAAGCGTTGAAACATTTGGCTGTAGCTGCATTACCCTTATCAAGCAAAAACACAAACAGTGACAGACAAATCAGAGTCTAAAAGATAAGGTGAAGAAGCTTTTGCTAGGTTCTGTTCTTAGTGATACCAGTAAAAATAAATAAATAAATAAATAAATCTAGCCTCTTTCTTCAGCTTTTCCCAGGATGTGAATTTTATCCATCTGAGAAATGAGCTGGAATATGCACCAGTCTCACAAGTGAAGCAACAGATATCTGTTAGTACAAGCTAAGGAAAATTGCATAAAGAAATAAAAAATAGGCTACGGGGAAGTGACCGCATGCTTGCTGACTAAGGGAGAAAAATAGCTCCTTTCCATTGCAGTGCTTTCTTATTGGTATGTCTAAAAGATTATGCTGCATAGCCAGGTAAGATTTTTAGTCAAGAGCTGAAGCCTAAAGCAAAACCCGTAGGGACCTGATTCAGATCGCACACCAGTTAAATACTACAGGTTTCTGCTCCCTTCAGTGCTGTAACACCCAGATCAATTAGGTGTGAGGTTAGAAACTCCTTTTGAAGTCAAGTCCCTGATTTTCTTGTGTGAAGACGTTGGGATATTGCTCTATCATTAGGAGCACAGCCTGGGAAAAGACTTTTTGAAATTGTGGTGTATGCAGCAAGACTTTAAGAATTTTATTGGTTTCAAGCTTTCGTCTTCGGTTAAACAAGTCAGAGGGCATGAGGAACAACAGGGGTGAGGGGGCTGAGCAGAAGAGGTGTCTTGCAGCTGGTGTAGATGTAGCTATGTGTGTAAAGCACAGAGGTGCTGAGGAGAGGGTTTAGTGTCTGTTAGTGTTGGAGCGTGCGTTCATAAGGTGAGGAGAACAGCCCGCCAAACTAAACCACAAGAATGCTCAAATAGGTGTGAGGAAGGATGTGGCGCAGCAATGGAGTTAACTGTTAAGGAACAAGTTGTAGGTTCAGGAGTGAAACAAAAGGAGATGGAAAAAACCTAAGACTGCAGCAGTTTAAAAATGACAAAGGGAAAAATGAATGGAAGATAATGGCCATACTCTGGTAACTATTAAAAATGTAAAATTCTCACTGCTGTTAAGCAATTTTTATTATTTTGGCTTGGTTAACTTTTAGGAAGGAGAAAAAGCCAATTGTAGCTTTACTTGTTGCATCCTGAGACTGGTTTTCCCAGGTTGCAGGAAAAGGAAGGCCTAGTTTCTCTGTAGCAGTGTATGTTGTGCTTCCCCAGAACAAGCATTCTCCATGTTAGTGCCGGGTGACTAACACAGTGCCAGAGCTGCTTGTTTTCCAGTATAGTGGTGAATCACTGCAGAGCCAGAGGAACCAACAACAGGGCTGACATGACACATAGCAGTGGATTGAAACCGTCATTAGCTTCATCTTGCATTTCAGGCTCTTATTTGATTCAGTAAGCTGAGGACACACGCTGGGTTTTACCAAAAGTTGTTCTATTCAGAGAGTACTGACCGGGGACAGGAGGATTGCTGGTTCATTTTCAAATACCATGTCTTCCTCCATCAGCTTTGCACCGCTTTTCTCTCTCCACACTGAGCAGACAAGAGATTCTAAAAAAGAATTCTGTCCCTTTTCCCTAAGGCTTCAGTAAAGATTACTGCTATTGTGATTGGAGGTGAAGTTCAAACAATGCCACAAACGTTTTCAAGTGGTGTAAATCAATACCATTCCCGATATCCACGTTGCCATATCCATGTGCATCACCAAGGACCTTACTTCTGTTTGTTGAATCCAATTCTTATGGCATTTACAAATCTCCTTCAGATATGAGCACATAACATACCAATACGCAGACGTCCTTGTTTCAAACACATGCAAATACAGAAGTGGCATTGTCAAAGCTTCCAGATAAGAGCTTGGGGATCAGAAATGATGCATGGAAGAGTAGGCAGTGGTGTATTTTGATGTTTGCTGCATCCGAAGGGAATGCACTTTCATTGCTAAGTGCTTTAACTCTTGGGGGTAAATACAGTCCTAAGCAAAGAGAAGAAGAAAAAATGGCAAAGGACTTGCCAGTACTTTAAGGAGAACAGCCCTAAACTCTTAAGAGATACAGTACTATAAGGACACCAGGCTGAAAAACAAAAGTCTGTGTATCCAGGACAACAAAGGAACTGTATACAAAGCACCTATTCAGGTGAAAAACAAGGCAGTGAAACAAGTCTCCACATTTAGGTGGCTTGCATATCAACAATAATAGTAGGTTTAGCGGTTTGGAGGATTCTTCTGCAGGACAGAATTTAAGCTGCTGCTGATCCACTTCACCCCTGCTTCAGCTCTGACCATTGTCAGTTGTGATGGCGGTTTTTGCAGTGTGCCCGACTCATATCCCAAAGACTACTGCATACCCACAGATAGGAATGGGTTTTAAGTCATCACAGACTTAATTTATATTTGAACTAGTTATGTGTGGGGAAAAAAAAAGTAGTCCATCAATCCAAAGAGCATTTTCACATGCCATCAGTTTCTAGTGGCCCGGTAGTTTACTGAGAAGTCCTCTGAAGAAAACCCAACATTACCTTTTTGGCTTTAGAGTCTTGTAGACAAAAGTGATCTGCTGCAGTATGTTTTTTGCCAACTTCCCCTTCCATCCTCACTTTGAGCTTGTGGGCAGTTTTGACCCTGCTGGCAGGAGCTGGCCTTGGTGGCTCTGGTCACCCTGCCTCTGTCACATTCCATGTTGCTGACTGATTGCTGAGGTTCCCCAGCACTAGTCCATAAAGAATTTCTCCATAAAGAATCAGAACATCAAATTCAGACTGGATTTTATCTTGGTTAAAGGCAGACATAGTGAACAGAGACTGAGGAGACAGTGTGGAGGACTGTAGCAGGAGCGTAGGGAATTTAGTCCTTTCTTCCTTTAGGGTAGGAAAGAAACTCAAACACTGGCTACCATCAGAGCTTGAGGGATGAGCATAAAGGAGGCTGAACATAAAAGCTGAGTACAGACCCTTTTTCCTGAGCCCATGGCATCCCAAGTCTAGGAGCTCATCCAAGTGCCGGGCTGTGAGCCACGAACTAGATTGATTTGCACTCTGATGCACTGTAACTTGCTGCACTTCACTCCCCATGGCCTGACCCTGCTGCCCAGACACTACGCTGACACCTAGAAGGGTGTTTTGAGGAGTCGTGTGGATGTCCATGATGGCAGCTTTAAGGTGAGACTCGGACATGAGGAGGCAAGGCTCACATGGGTTGGGCTGGGAACCTCAGCCTTGACTATAGATGTCACCGCCTTATCCAAGCTGATTTAGTGGTGTGATTTAGTTTCACTTCGAGTATAAAGAGAAGAAAAAATGAGTTTATAGCTAAAATTTTATTTTAGCAAAGCAGATTTGAAAAAAAAAAAAAAGGAACTGGTTGATGCAATGTGTTGGGTTAATGCGGTAAAGGTTTGGTGGAAGGGAGGCCACAGGGGTGGCTTCTGTGAGAAAATTCCGGCAGCTGCCCCATGTCAGATCAGAGCCAGCTCCAGCTGGCTCCAAAAGGGACCCGCTGCTGGCCAGAGCTGAGCCAGTGAGCGATGCTGGTTGTGCCTCTGGGAGAGCAGGTTGAAGAAAGGGAAAAAACTGCTGCACAACAGCAGCTGGGAGAGAGAGGAGTGAGGAACAGCCCTGCAGACACCATGGTCAGGGCAGGAGGTGCTCCAGGCGCCGGAGCAGAAGTTCCCCTGCAGCCCGTGGTGAGGACCATGGTGGAGCAGGCTGTCCCCCTGCAACCCATGGGGTACCACACGGAGCAGATCTCCACGCTGCAGCCCGTGGAGGAGACCACGGTGGAGCAGGTGGATGTGGCCTGAAGGAGGCTGCAGCCCATGGAGAGACCCCCAGGAGCAGGCTCCGGGCCAGAGCTGCAGCCCGCGGAGAGGGGCCCACGCAGGAGCAGGTGATCCGGTGGGAGCTGCCACCTGTGGGGGACCCATGCTGGAGCAGTTTGCTCCTGAAGGATGGACCCTGTGGTACGGACCCATATTGGAGCAGCTCTTGAAGAGCTGCAGCCTGTGGGAAGCCCACGCAGGACCCGTTCGGGAAGGACGGCATCCTGTGGGGGGACCCCACGCTGGGGCAGGGGCAGAGAGAGCGACCACGGAGGAGCGGCGGAGATGAAGCGATGTGGGCTGACCACAGCCCCCATTCCCCTTCCTCTGAGCTGCTCAGGGGGAGGAGGTAGGAGAGGGTGGGTGGGGGGAAGGGGTTTCTACTTTGCTTTTAGTTTCTCACTGCTCTAGTCTGCTAGCGATAGTAATAAATTATATTAATCTCCCTATGTTGAGTCCGTTTTGCCTGTGACAGTAATTGGTGAGCAACTCCTTGTCCTTATCTCAGCCCTTGAGCCCTTGTCCATCGTATTTTCTCCCCTTCTTCCTTTGAGGAGGGGGAGTGAGAGAGCGGCTGTGGTGGAGTTCAGCTGCCCAGCTGGGTAAAACCACCACATACAAGAAGGTAGACTGAAGAGTCCAAAGATTGAAATGTGGAAGACCCTCAGAACCATAAGTAAAAGGTAGAAAGCAGTCTACAATTTGCATTCTTAGCAGGGAAGGAAACATGTTTAGGGAAGTAACCAGCTGATAAAAAGAGGGTGTCAGAAGTTATAGGGAGCTCATACAGGATGGGGAAGGGATAATGCAACAGAGAAACCTCTCTTTTGGCACTTTGCTACAGAATGAAGCAGGACCTGCAGAAGGTAGAGGTAAGTTACACGTTGCAGAGAGAGGTTGAAAACTCAGTGAGAAGCCTTCTAGTCAAAAGGAAGGAACAAGAAAGAAGTGAGACACCAGGCAGTGATATGAGTGTCAAGATGGCTTAGATGCAAACCAATAACAGACAGGATGGTGATTGTCACCAGCGTTTAAAAAAATTTACCATGGCTGAAGCAAAAGCACAGATCTAAGAGCTCCCGTGCTAATGTCAAGGGAGGTGAAAGAACAGACACACGGAGAGTTTATAAGCAAGGAATGTAAATATATCGAAGTGGGACAGGCACCACATGACTGGAAAACAGAAAGCAGTGCCTGTATTTGAGTCGTGGAAAATAAAATGCGTTGTAGGAAACCAAAGATCTGTTAGCCTGACCTCAGTAACACAAAACTTTCTAGTGTGTGCTTTGACAGAAAAAAACAACTTGGGATGCAAATATAATTGAAATACAGAATGGACTTAGCAAAACAGTTTGCTGCAGACTAACTTTGCGGTTTTCTTTCATAATTTGACTTTTGTAGATGAGAACGTGCAGTAAATTTCATTTGTCTAGGCTTCAGCAAAGTATTTAATAGGGTGGCACATGGCATGTTATTAGCTGAGATGTAGATGGGAACTGGTAAAGGGGAGATGACTGCAGTGGATGAAGAGAAGAAAATTGGGGTGCACCAACTGGACACTGTTATTTTGAGACACACCGGTGTGGTTCCAGGATGCATAAGGGGAACGCTTGCCAAATCAATGAGAGTTAATGCTGTTGCACAATACCCTGCTGAAGCCTCAACTGAAAGGCTGCAGTTCTAAAGAAAAATGAAAACATGGACGGAACAGGGAAGAGCCATTAGGATGATGGAGGGGATGAAGAGCCCTCCCTCCCGGGGGATGCTGGACTTGCTTAGTCTGGCCATGTGTAAGCACTGTCTGGCCACTGTTTTACATCATGGGGTTTATCCTGGTGACTGAGGGAGAAAAGGAGAGAAGGGAGCTGTTGTTCAGCCTGAATTGGCACAAATGCACATGAGCAAAGGATATGAGTGGCACAGCCTGGAGGTCGAAAAGAACATCTGAACCTGTAGAGGAGCAAGTTTTTGATGTTGTACTCTCACTGTCCCAGATGAAGAACCACTTTATCTAGATTTAACTGCAACAGAGGTCATGTGGTGTCATTACTATTACCTACTGTACCTTTCCAGCCAATGGATTTGAAGAACAGAAAGTTTCCATTTCAGGAGCATCACAGGAAGTAGCCCGAGTATAGCTTCAGTCAGTTGGAGCCAAGTTTCAGAATTTCTGGAGATTTGTGGTGTCAGAAAAGCTTCACCAGTTTACAGTGATAAGGTTTTGACCTGACTTGCTTGCAGCTGTTCTTGCCACATCATCACAGGGTCTTCATAGCAAGCATTGTTTGCATTGTTTATCTGAGGCCTAGATGTCACAGATTCATTTTCTACTAAAGCCAAGACACTGCTAGCAAGAGGATGACGACAAATCCTCCAGCAGGCCCAGACTGGGAGTCCTGAGGCATCTGATTGACGTATTAACAGCAAAGCACAAGTTGCAGAACAAATGCAAACCCTGAGGCACTATCTCACCCCCTAGAGAAACCCCACACCAGGTGGTATAATAGTATCATCTGGAGTTCTGAAGGGAGGGGTGGGGAGCAGGCTGAAATTCATGTTCCACTTGCCAGCTGAGAAGTGAGCTACAACAAGATCTGTAACTAAACTTTAGGAAAGGACTGGAACCAGCTGGTGTACTTTCTGAAGACAGGGAGCAGCAGGTTCCCAAATGCAATAAGAGCACAAGAGGCTTCTGAGAGGTGAAGTCTGGAATGGGACCACGCAGCACAAACAGGAACCAACTCCTCCCTCTGCCAGCCAGCTGGTAGGGCCCAGCGTGCGCTACAGTAGGGAGAGCAGCCAGTCCCCCAGCAGCCCTGACCCTCCTGCCCTGGCCAGGGGAAGGATTTGCACCTGCAGCAGTTACTAATAGTCTTCATCTGAGGGAGAAAGGGACCCCGCCTACTACCCACTCATCCAAATCCTTAACAAGGCAACAAGGAGGCTAGTGATGGTGTTTATGTTTAGATTCTTAGTTGCTCTAGGGCAGGAAGATGTGTGTGTTGCCCTTCCACTCAAAGCAATGAGTCAACCGCTCACCACGTGAGATCTGTGTGGAGAAAGAGAGGTAAGCAGCTACGTTGATAGGAAGCTGCTCCTTCATTGGGTTCTTTCTCCTTCACAGTTTTTGTAATCTGTAAGTATGTCTCATGTTGCATGTCACTGTTTTGAGCACTTGAGTGTTGCTGTGAGCGAGGGAGCTAGCAAACATACTGCTTAAGCAGAGGAAGACAAAACATTTCATGCTGTTGTATAAACCAAAGTGATTTGCTTTTTCCTGAAATTACTAAGAAGTCTGGTTGCTGTCACCTAAGTGATCACCCTAAGATGTCCTGAAGCTGTAGATTGTATCAGGCAGATTTTCGCTAGTGACAAATACTGGCAGACTTTGCTTTAAATATGGCCATGCTGGGGGAAAAAAATTGTGTTTGTTAAGACTATGTCTCTGCCTGCAGAGAACTTCCATTCCTGGGGAGAATTCCTCTGGCAAACCACTGACAATCTTTGTCTTTGTATCGTAGTACCTCTGACACCTGTGTTGAGAACTGCTTTGATTCTTGAAAAATACCTGTAAATGTGTTGTATGTGAGACAATGTGTTTGGTTTTCTGGTATTAATAGGAGAGATTCTGACTTAAAAGTAGTTCTACTCCTTTTGTGATTTTCTAAATCGCGTCCACTTAGGCTGGCTAGTTAGTTCTCAACTGTCTCAGAGTAAAAGCCTGCTTTCTTCTCCCTGTAGTTTGATAATCTAGGTATGCTGTTTCCCTTGCTAAGCCTTGCCGTGATTAACCCAGCAGACCTGAAGATCTGAGCTTACTAATTACAGGTGCTCTTCCCAAAGATGAGGAGCAGAGCACACCAATGATCATCACCTTCCTTCAAGCACAATGATATTTATTTAGAACAAAATGTTATGGGGGGGTGTGTGGAACACTTATTAAGCCAAGAAATGACTTGCACACCTGCTAAGCATTGCCTGTCTTCCTTGTGGTGCCCTGGCAAATGTGGTAAGCAAGTTCTGCCAGCTCTTTAATTCAGAGAGAGCATCTGTGTGTCAGATCAGACTGTCTCTCTGCATGAGGTCCAGAAGATAAAGCTGAGTGCCAGGATAGCAGGCACAGAGGACTTGCGTGCATAAGTACAGGTTCCACAGAAATGTCCTCATTCAGCCTGGAGCACAAATGTGTTGCCCAGCTGTCTGTCCAGCCCATCCTTTCCATGCTTTGGGCCAGACATCCATTCCTGAGCATCTCTCTGTAGTCACATATGATCCTGCCTGTAACCTGGGTGCCAGTCATTTGCCCTGTGGAGTCACCTGCCTGCCACCTTCTCGTGCGTGGGGACAGCAAGAACTTGCAGGGCTGGACAGCTGAGAGCATTCAGAAAGTAATCCGTGGCTGTTGGACTGTATGTATTGCCAGTAATGGGCATTGTCCTCCTATGCTCTACCACATGCAAGACCAACACAGGAAAGCATCTGCCTGGACAGAGCTGTTGTGTGTGTTGGCTGTGACCCCACCATGGGTGGTCCTGGTGCTTTCCAAGGTTCATAACCTTTGAGTTTCAGTGTAGCACCATTTGAAAGCTCAGTGTTACCGCTTCCATCATGTGCATATCATGACTCTCAGATACTTATGAGCTCTTAAAGAAGATGAGGATAAATCATTTCAAAATTAAGTCTCTTTCTTTTCAGTGTAGGAGATACGAAGCTTCCAAGCCCTCTGGAATGAGAGGTCAGAAAGTGCAGCTGTAGTCCATGTAGGAACCAAATTGTTCTAGTGAAATAAAACGGCTTCTGTTTTTAAGAGAAGTAATGATTTTGGTGATCTGTCACCAGACTGGCAGTGGCTCTGGTTGCAGCCTCTTTGCAGCTTGGGTTTGGCTTGAAAAACAAAAATAGACATGTGTTTTACTGCCTTTTTTTTTTTTTTTCAGGGGGCAAAGTTTCCTTTCTACCCCATGTGCAAAATCTGAGCCATGTGGCAGAATGGTTGTGCTGTCCTGTACAACGATGGAAACAAGACTCAGTGGGGTGTGTTGTGTCAAGTCGCAGGCTGTGGTGGTAACAGAAAGCAGGTAGGAAGCCAGGTTTAGCCACTGGCTGCCTGGCCAAGGCTGCCACTGTACTGGCTGCGAAGATCAACAGGGTGAGTCAGAGCAATAGCATAAAGTGGGGTGAATTCCTTGTGGCTGCACTGTGCTAGGGGTGTGATTTGGGGAACATGACTCCAGGCACGTACAAAGACCAGGAGCTGCTGGGCTGCTGCACCTTGCTGCTCATGACTCATGCCACGGTCTGTGGGTAGGGCCGCCTTGGACTGCGTGGATGCGGTAGCTGGGCTTACCGTGATTGCTGGCATTTCTGCCCTAGCTTTGTGTCATCAAGACCGCACCTGGAGGCACCAGCTCCTCCTCCCTTTCCCAGGCAGAAGCAAGAAGTCACTGCCCAGAGGCCCTGTCCTCTGCTTCCTTTCCCTGGGTGTAATGAGGCACAGGTGCGTTTCGCATGAAATTCTGGCAGTGTTGCCGTGCTGTGATTGAATGCCTAAACAAGCACGGCTCTTGTGGCACCGTACAGCCAGTCCATTGATCACTTGCAGCTTCCCTGCTTCCAGTGCATATTTGAGGTGAAAAGGCCACTGCCAGCCTTTGGATCGAATGCACAATAAGGAAGAGTAACTCAACAGCTTTTGCAAGGTGCAGAGATGTTCCAGGTGTGCTTCCTCACCGTGTGTGGGAAGTGTTAACAGTGCAGTTCTGCAGTCCTTGGTCCTAACTGGGAGGCAACAGGAAAGTGACTCATGTGGCGTTGCATCCACTTCTGCGCAGGGGACATGGTGACTCGAGGGACAGGCGCTGGGCCACACAGTAGCTGTGAGGTTGAGGGCAAAATGGTGCAGGCTGGCAGCACCCAAGCTCTTGGCTGGTTAAGATCACTTGCAAAGGCATTTGAGCTCCACTTAGGAGTTTCTCAGCTGTCAGTGACCTGTGGGCATCAGCAAATAAAACTCTGCTCCATCAAGAGCTGTGTCATGCTTTGCCTGTGTTATAATTTGTGTGGCCAAAACCAGCACCCAGTGTTGACAGAACAAGGTGTTTACTGTTGGCCTGTTCTCACGTCTGCCTGGGTAACTCCTCTGTGCGTGTAGCTGCAGTGGCACCTGAATGTTTTCCTGCACTTGCTGACTATGTCCTGATGTTGCTCTTCTCTTGGCTGACTCTGATCTATCTGTATGCCCTATGAGACTGTTTTTCTGTGCCTGCTATGGTTCTGCTATTGATCCTGACCTGGCACTCACCTTTCACAGCTCTGCAATGACATCACTCCATTGCAAATTGTAATTCTTCTCATGTTTCTAGCTTTGTCATATCTCAGACCCTGCTAAATGCTGAAGCACGAGCTAAACTTAGCCATGCTGAATTCAGTAGCTCAATCTATACCAAGGCCAGAGTTTTCCTTGTGACTCTTCCCCCCTTCCCTCCAATGTCAGCTCTCAGCAGCTCTTTGACAGCTTGAGGTGCTGTGATAGCTTTCCAATGCCAAATATCCCGTCTAGTTATTTATGTTTGTGCATGGCGACAGTGAAAAAGCTACCAGATCAGAACAGAAGTGCAGTTGCCTTGTCTGGTGTAAAGGGTAGCGTGAGTGCAAGGCTACAGTTACCTGGGTCCATTGGGGTTCTGCAAAATAATGAGACTTTTTTGGGAGGAAAGAGTGAGGTTGATGTGGTTTACTTGCTTTTTACAAATAATCAACCTAAATTCATCCAACCTGCATTCCACCTGCATCCCTGTACCTTAGCTGTAGCACTCATCTGCCAGAGACACCCAGTTGGTCATAACACAGGATGAAGTGCGGTGTAGTTTGGAGGAATCTGGATCCAGATTTTACCAGGGCACCCTCCTTGCTAACGGCCGGTGTCAGATCTGGCAGTGAGCTGTACAGTATGGGCTACAGGGAATCTTATCCAAGAGCTGTGTACGCTCTGGTCGCACAAATACTGGAGGCTGATGACTGGTGTGTCAGTGGAATATCAAAGTCATAACCCGAGTGATTGGTACATGATGTAATGATTAAACTGGAATGCTGTACACACGCAGAGGCATCGTCACCAGCTGTTTACTAATGCTGGTGCTACACATAGCCTGAGGTTATATCAGGCTAAGGAGAGCACAGCCAGATTTTTTGTGAAGTAGGAATACTAGACTGGTGCCAGGACAACAGCTGATGAAGTCAGCTTTTTTGATAGGTATTTTGTTCCTCTTATTTCAAGGAAAAGCCCTGAAACATTCCTGTGATGGTGTCATCAGTATAAGATTTTGCAACTCTCAGCTAACACATGTATTTTAAGCCTTTGAAGATATGCGAAACCCACCCTGGTACAAGTTGCACTGTTGAGGAAAGACTCTCTGTCTTATTGTGTGTGTGTATTGGATATAACTCCATCTCACCTGTAAGAAAATAAACTCTTACCCCAGAGTCCCCAGACTGTTATAACAAAATTGTTGTACAACTGCTTGCCTTTCATCTTCTGATGAATGTGCACTTGCTCTCTGCAGGGCTGGGAGGTGCACAGACCATTCTTACTTTTGTAGGGTACACGCATGTCATGCTGCACTGTGCTGGGGGCTTTCTCATATATTTTAGTCTTGTCTCCAGTAGAACTCCCATTTCAGGAAATCTGTGCCAGCTACAACAGGAAGGCTGTTGCCTTATCACCCTTTAAGAAGCTAATGACTCTCTAGGATAATCATTTTCTCCTTTTAAATCACCCTCTAATCTCACAGGCTCCGGTCCCATAGCACTTAGCTGCAACCCGCTAAGACCCCAGCCTGTAGCAGCAGCAAGCTTGAGATGTCAGCTGGAGCAGCTGGGCGCTGTCTGGGGAGAGGGGCTTAAAGCAGAGGTGGATGTGGATTGAGAAGTCAGTTATGTCTTGCTCTCCAAGATGCTGGTTGGTAGAAGCTTATTCATAAAGTCTGGCAGGCTAATGCCAACATCTTTACTCTGCTCTAAATACCACTGCATCAAAGGGGAATGTGCGCTCACAGTGCTGCCCAGTCGTAGACTGACCATCACTGTGTGTAATGTTATGATCAGACCACATTATGTTTACACGAGAAAATAAAGATCTTACTGGAGCAGGACTAGCTCAAAATTAGCAGAGAATCCTGTCCGAAGACTGTTAAGAATGTGCTTAAATACCTTGATGCTGAACTTAATCATGTACTTAAGATTAAGCAGTTAGCAATTCCTTTGAGTGTGAGTCTATGCATACCAGACATGTTCAGGGTCAGAGGTATGAAGGATCCCTCCAAATGCCAGTCCCATTTCTTTTCAGTCCTGGAGATGGCTGAGGTAATCAGACTATTGTCCAGGGACTGTTTAATCTCTACTAGAGTCATTGACCACCTACTGCTCTCCTGTCCCTCCTGTGCTGAAATCAGAGCCTATAATATGAGATCTCAAACTGAGGCTGTGGACAGCTGTTCTCTTCTAGATCCAGCTGGTGGGAAAGCTTCCCACGCTCGGTCTGCTTCTTTTTCACTGCCCCTCCAGACCTGCTGGCAGGGCTGTGTGTACATGTTTTAGCCTAAATGAGTAGGGCATGCAAACTGCTATGCAACAGGTTAAGCTAACATCTGCTGGCACAGCAGTTTAGAGTGCACATCCACCTCCAAGCATTCTTCTTTCCCTTTAGCTATCTCATTAAACTGGCTTTCCATGTTTGTGTTGCCATATTGTGCAAAGCAGTACAGCAGAGCCCTTGGATTTCTTAGCTGTTGGATTTCCATGGGTGAGCAGACAGCTCTTGATTGGGAAGGGCTTGGCCATGAGTGAGTAAATTGTGGATGGATACCTGTGTAGGCAGGCTAAGTGCAAGGATCAAGATTTCACTGTGAGGTGATAGATCGGGCTGAAATGGGGATGGATGTAGCTGCAGAGGGCTCTGCTCATCTAATGCAGAGCCTAAGGGCTGCGTTTCTTGCAGTCAAGCAGTACAAATAAGAGAGAGAAAATCTAAGCAAGAACTTTGTTTCTTCTCTTCCTCTTTTCAAATCAGGGTGACTTGATGCGTGCTGAACATAAATATAATTCTGCCATGCATCTTTCAAACATCAGCAGGTGTGAGATCTTCTAGTTCTTGCATGATAATGAGTTCTGCACCAAAGGAGAGTCAAAACCAGATTCCTTAGCAACCGCTGTGAAACCTCCAGTCTGAGAAGTAGTCCCCTTGTCAAGCTTCAGCCACTTTCCTGCAGCAGAATTTGCCTGTTTTCTTTGAGCTATTTTTGGCTGTTCTATAGACGTATATGTGGTAGAGGATGATTATAAGAGCAATTAAAAAGGAGCTGCAAGGTGCTGTGCTGATGGTAGTGGAAGAAAGGTGTCATAGTATGGGTGTGTAATAGCTAGCATGTTTTGCATATTGCTCATGCTGGAATGCATGGTGAGGTGAGAGGACCCAGTACCTGAGCAGAAGGGTCACTGTAGCATGTCATGGTGTTGGTGAGATACGTAGCAAAGGTTGCATCAGATTGCAGAGCACTAGCTGTAAAAGAACGTTTAAAACAGGACCTAAAGCAGGAGAAATCTATGGGGGAGGAACAGCTGGTGGCTACACATGCCTTTTCCCAAAAGAAACTGGATCAAGGCAGTTAGAAACTGAATCCCCCAGCTTTTCTGGGATGTTTGCTGGACACCTAGTGCACTGGATTTAAAACTAAATTATTTCACACTCTGCAACCAGGCTAGTCAAAAAACAGCCATAAATGGGAAATCGAGAAACAATGGAAAGACAGAAAACATCATTCAGCTCTCAATATGACCCTTTAAACTGAAAAAGCAAAAAAAAAAAAAAAGTCCAGTATAGATTTCATAAGTGAAGGAACTGGGGAACAATACAGTTTGAGAGCATCATTGGTTGTTTGTGAATTTTTATAGACACATCTCTATCCTGGTATGTTACTTCTGTATGAGAGAAATTAAAGCAACTGCTCAGATACTCTTAATTGTCAAATGTTGTACTTATGGATCCTCTAAGAACACTGGGCAGGCACATAATTCCTCCTCCCTTGCACAGTTCTTATTTATGTTTTTTTTTCCCCTCTGCTCGTCTCTCATTCTCTTCATTAATTTCTGAGGGCTCTAAGCAGAACTATTACCCTCTCAGCAAGCTCTGATCTGCATGTGGAGAGATGATGTGAAAGAAAGATGCTGATAACCAGGACACCTGAAATGATTTTATGCCTTCAATAGACCACAAGTACCTTGGAACCATAGCGTTTGACCTTGCTGTGTTCCTTGCCTCTAACCTGTGCATGCTTCTTGCCTGAGCAAGCTCAGACATTGCATCAGTATCCTCTAGTAATGCACAGAACTCTTCTTACACTGGCTAATTGAGTCTAACTCACTGAGGCAGATGAGTAAGGACTAACTATCCCTCTCGGAGGTGGGTAAGTATTAGCCCACTTTACACCTGGGAAGAGCAGTGGAGGGAAAGTGGCTTGCCCAAGGGTAAAGTGGGAGCCGGTGTGAGTGACATCAGAGCACCCTGCTTGCTTGCACCCAAGCCGCGTGCGTGAGGGACTGCGAGCCATCCTCCAGCATCTTCCTTCCTCTGCCATGCTTGGAGGGACGAGGAGGTCACCAGCTGCTCAGGTGCATTTCTCCTGCTGCTTGGACCTCTGCTTATACTGGCACTGTTGTGAGGAGAAAGAAACACAACAGTTACCTGTCAGCTTCCACTAAACCACCCTTTTCCTGCGCTCTGTACACGAAGATAAAAGTTCAGGTGAACCTTTCAAGAAACATCACTCTTTTTGTTTTGAAGATGTCAGTGTATTTTGTATATATCTGGCCTAGCAGATACCAAAGGTATCTATTTGATCATGGAGAGACTGAAGGAACTGTAAAGTTCCTTATGGAACAAGGGAGATAAATGAAGCATTGGGATATCCATTCTGCGTTAGATATTATACTGCTTGCTGGGCGCTAGGTAGTACAGTGGCAACGTTTTGAGAAAGGCATGGGGGGAGCAGGCCCAGGCAGCAGTCGCACTGCCAAGCAGAATAGCAGTACTAGTGACATGGTGGCAACAGGCGTGCATTGGCCTGCTGAGCGCTGGCAGGAGGACAGCCTGGGTAGTCCGATGGCAAGAGGGGTGCTGGCCTCGTTTCAGTTGCTCAGTCTGGCTGCATCAGTGCCCTGGTTGGTATTTCCTTCCTTCTTCTCTAGAGAAAAGACAAGATAATTTGAAGTGCAAAGCCAACACTTTGCCCTCTGGAGGGATTCCAGGGTTGCAGATGGACTGGGCTCTTCGCAGTGCTGCTGGAAAGCAATTACACTTGCAGTTCGGGGGAAGGGGAGAGGAGGAGGGAGAGTCACTGAACTGACAGCAGGGATGAGAAGGTAGCTCATTAGCACATCATCTTTTCTGCACCCTTCTGTGTGGGAGCAGATCTCCATATGATGACATTCAGAGTCTGGCAGGAATGTCATCTGGAGCTAGTGGGAATTTCTCCACAAGAAAGTGTGAGTGGGTAAGTCTAAAGAGATCAAAAGTGAGCTCCTCAGTGGTCTTTGGACCATGCTCTTTGGAGCATGAAGGTTCATCCTTTGTAGTCCTTTTCAAACTTCACCATCAGCTGCTGACCTGGAATGTGAAGAGGCAGCATGGAGCTAATGAGGTATTAATTTAAAAAAAAAAAAAAGCCCACAGGACCTACAGTGCCATGGTGAGGCTCCTTAAGGAAAAGGGATCATCTCTGGCAGCCTGTTTTTGGAGCAGACAAAAGGAGGCTTTTCAGCACTGCCCCCAGCTTGTGTCAGTACAGTAACTTGGGCGCATCCTGCACTGTGACGGTGACAGCAAGGTGGAACGCACAGCAGAGAGAAGTGTTTGTCTTCAATGATAAGGCAGCCCCTGCTGACAGAGGGTCTCAAAGCATTGTACAAACACCTGCTGTAACCTGTAGTGGTAACAAAACCTGATTGAGGACATAAGGGAAGGAGAGAGGGTAAATTCTGCACAGAGGGTAGCTGTAAAGCCTAAACAGAAGGAGCAGGGAGAAGAGAGGGAATAGACACTTCACGCTGAGTTCCTGTGATCCTGATTCATGCCATGTAACTGTTGGAGTCAGTGCAAGTACACTAGTACAAAGCTGGCTGAGAAGTCAAAACCGAGCTCTGTCTCTTCACCGGTTGTTCTTTGTACTGTTAGTACAAGCTTTCTTCACACTCCAGAACAGAATCTGTCTGGGTTGTAGGAACTGCATGCCAGAGCTGTTCAGCTGCTTTTCTACATGAGAAAACAAGAGGAAGATACGAGGCATGAGCATCAAATGTTGCACAGGTTAATGCAAAAGTATTTTGGACCTACTCATCCAGTCCTAGAAAACTATAATTGGGGCTACTCAGCACCCTCAGGACAACCATGTGCCTGCTTGAAGACACATTCCTTTTCATCTGGCAACAGCAGCCCTGTGGAATTAACTGCCACAGGACGTTGGTGGGATGGCTGGACTAACAGCATTAAAAGGGAGGTGCTGTTTATGAAGGTGAACGACTAGGTTAGAAAGATATAAAGGATGACACGCCACATTCTTCTGGAAAATGGCTGATCTCTGCAGATCTGGGGCGGGGAGGGTCTCCTTTCCAGTGGTGTCCTGTGTGGTTGCACAGTGGTGCCTTGAGTGCCTTTGCCTCTCTGGAAAATGAGCTGGAAGGGCTGGAGAGCTGCAGTTAGTTGTTTGGAGGAAGGAGGTGGGATGGTCTGGAGAAGTGAAACAGGAGCTGTGGTGAAAGAAGAGCAGAGGAGGACAGTGCGGAATCTTTATCAAAGTGAGTGTGCACTGTGCAGCTGCTTGCCATTATGTGCTAATGCCTCTTGTTCTAGGCTTACAAACACTCCTTAAACCACACAATCTGCACTTTCACTAGTATAATTTCCAGTATGTGTGAGCTTCAGAGCAAGAAAATCAAAAGTCAGCCAGCCATACCCAAAAATTCCCGTGCTGCAGAAGCAACTAACTCTGCCAGTCCCTGAGGGGATGTGGTGACATCTTTAACCATGCGCAGAGAAGCACACAGCTCCCACATGGCAGCTGTCCCCACCTGACTCCTGGCTGCCTTGGGACTCGGGCTTTCAGAACTGCAGTCCTGCTGAAATGTGCGCTGCCTCTTCCACAAAGCTTGGGAAGCCCTGTGCTCCCCAGCCCCTCTTCCTTTGTGCCCCAGGTGATAGTGATTAAATATTGATATGTGAGTAAGTTAATGAAAATGCCCAAGTTTCTTCCCCTTGTCTGTACTGTAGCACGGGTTTCAGTGCCACACACCCTCTTCCCACGGCTCCAACCAGCTAGCCTGGCACCTGTCCTTGCAGGCAGCACTTCAGCACGTTCCCCATTGCAGTACAGACTTCTTAATTGCTGGGTCACTTGTGACCTTGACGTTGCAGTCCTGGAGCTGAGTAAAGCTCTCTCTCTCTTTTTTTTCTTTTCTTCTTTTAAAGGCACTTTGGGCTAATGTCTTCAATCTGTGACCTTGCAACAATGCACCTGTACTCACGCTATTAGTAAGCTATCCAAGTGGCCACAAAACTTGCTCACACTAACAGTGCATGCCTGTGGCCATGCACACAGGGCTTTTAACTCTGTTAGCCCCCTTACTCCATTCCCCGTTAACGAGAGATAAAATCTGCTTTCCAGAGATAAAGTCTGCATGTGATAGCTGGTGCATGATGAAGAGCTCCTTCAGCACCAGAGCTCTCACCCACTTCCACATGCTGCCAGTCTGGATTTGTGTGGTATGATCTGTTCCTCTGCAGCCTGTTCCCAGCAACGTGCTCCACGGTAATGTGTGGTGGGACAGTCCGCGATGAAGTTAACGAACAGAACATGCCCTGCTACCATTGCCCACTTGCATTCCAGACAACAATGCACAAATGGAACCATAAAGCTTTATATTGCATTGGGATCACTGATAGTGGTACAGTCTTACTTACAGATGTTTTAGTAAGAAAACAGCTAGTTAAAAGCATGCATATGTCATGTTCATTTAGGGGCAGCTTGGGAAATCGGCTTTTTTTTTTTTTTTTGTGGCACAACAGTGCCACAACACTGTTTTCATTCTGCAGTTCAGGATGTACAGGGTCTTTCCTGTGCTGTGGCTCAGAAGCACCTGAGGACTGTGAAAGCCACAGCAAAGGACAGTTCCTTCCTCAAATAGTTTACAGTCTGTTTAGACAAGGCAGGCAAAAGGTGAAGGAACAGAGGGGTTTGGTTTTGTTTTGTTTTTGCCTGCTGTAGGTGAGATGTGAGGAAATAAAGTGCCAGCCAGATACAGTGCACTGGCATCCTGCTAAGCTTCAATCTGCACAAGCTTCAGGCAGCACCTTGACCACCGAGCTGTTCTGAGCTCTCCCACATGCACTCCAAGCTTTGGCAGCACCAGGCTCACTGGCTTTCTGCAGGCGGGCACGCAAGCAGCAGTTGCAGATATGTTTGTATGAGGCAGACGTGAAGTTGCAGGAGCAGAGTCTCCCTTGGCCTCCCACTTGCACTGCAAACCCATAGCATTCCTTCCCCAACAGCATCTCTCTGATCTTCCCGGGCCAAATCCTCTACTGATGCATCCTCTGTTCCATAGGTGGCTAGCCCTTCACCTTGGCCATTCAAAACACCACCTTTTCTTAGCAGTATGTAGTCTGCTTTCTTTAACACATTTTTGTAAATGGGTGCCTTAAAGCTAATAATTATTGGCAGTAAATAGCATATGATCTTCTACTTATGAGGCACTTAAGTGAAAGGGCCTTGCAAACCACAAGAAACGAAAATGCAACAGCACTGGTGGAATGTCCAACTGGTCTGTGAAGTGAGTCATGGGGCTGGACAAAACCTGTCCTACTGAGGGGCCTTCAGGTAGCACTTTCCTGCCAGGTGTCTTGAAACCGTCTGCAAACACAGGACTCAGACTTTCTTATGCTCTTCCATGGCACGTTGCTCACTATGGAGCTGTCCGAGTAGGTCTTTTCTTCATCCTTTCCCTACAGGAGGATCGCTCGACCTAAGGAAAGTGGCAGGATCTGCCCCGCACGTAGCTGGGCTGGCTCCTGACCTACCTGGCTGGTCATTTCTCAGTGGCTGAGGAAACTGCATTTGTGCAGACTGACCTGGGCACATGCCTCTGGCATATATCTGCAATAGCTATTTATTTTTCTTCATATTTCAGAGGTGGTGACCTGGCACAGCAAGTAATCAGTAATATGCATGAGCCGGTTCAGGCCCTGCGCCGTGCTGCTTGTGGACTTGCCGAATTGAGCTGTGGCAGGTCGCTGCTGCTGCAGCAGCCTGTGGCTGCGGGAGAGCCGGTGAAGGCACAGAGCCCCGGAGCTGCCTAACCGCTCCGTGGAGCCTCCCATGTGCTCCGCTGCGTACTGGTGTTACACTGGGATTGCTGTCCTGCGTGTCCCTGTCCCCTAGGCCCTTAAAAATCACGACTGTAGGGTGCTTGCTTTCCACCAGCCTGCAGGCTGCTCCCTGCCTCTGGGAGACCTCGGAGATCCTGCCTGGGGAAACGTTCCTGCCACGGGGGTGATAAGCCATGGAGACTTGCTCCCAGGGACCGCATTAATCCCCTGTTCTCTGACGCCTCAATGTCCCTTCCTGCAGTGCCAGCCCAGCCCATGCTACCGGGGCACTCCCTGCCCTGCCCACCACTGGGCCAGGCCTGCGGCCTGCGGGGAAGCCACCGCCAGCGCCCGGGCGAGGCCCGCCCGGCCGCCACCCTCCGGCCCCATCGGCCTCGAGTGGAGGCACCGGTGGGGCCAGCACACGGGCGCTGCGGCGGCTGCACACGGGGTGGCCTTGCTGGAGGTGTCGATGCCATCGCCAGCCATGTCGTGGCCGTCGCCAACCATGTCGCGGCCACCCCGTCACAGCCTGGCTTCCTTGGCTGTGCTGCCGGGAGCCGGAGCCGGGCCTGTGGCAGCGGGGAGGTTAATGGGGACAGCAGGGCTCTGCCAAGGCCGTTGTTTATTGTGGTATTTCTGCTTGGGAAGAAAAGGGGGGCGGTGGGAAGCTGGTTGGGGCTTGAGAAAAACAGTTGGCACGGTCGTAATCGGGCAGGAAGCAGGAAATGATGTCATGAGGTAACAAACAGGAAGCGATGATGGAAGCACAATGCGGCCCGCTTTGGGCCCAAACTCAAGGAAAACGCTCCTCCACCGCGGGTGCTGGAGGAGGGAGCGATTCTGCCCCCATGCACTCAAATGCGGCTGTTTGGCTTTCCCAGATACTGTTTACACTGAGCTGCTATTTAAACAATAAGATGGGAACGGTAAACGATAATTTGCACTTCCGCAGCTGCTTTTCCCGAGGAATCTGAAAGATATGAATGAATCCTCACAACATCCTCCCGAGGCACATTGGCATTATTAACTCCATCTTGCGTGTCAGGAGAGGGGAGCAGATGGGCATTGAAAGGGAGGTTTCTGAAGGACGCGTGGGGGATGAGTGTCCGGTTGAGAACTCGAGCATAAAGATGCATCCTGCACAACCTGATCTATCATAGTCATCAGTTTCAGTTAATAGTACTGGCCCTTTCAAGAGTCACCCTCCAGAAAGCAGTTCGCTGCCCGTTATTTCAGCTGCCTCTCCGGGGGGAAAGCTGGAAGTGTCTGCCTTTCTCCATGAACCCTAGAGAAACTCTGCACTGGAACTCGAAGATTCACGTTTGGATGACTGCAACAAGATGAAGTGAATTCCACTCCAAATGAATCCGCGTTGGCTGAAGATGCCAGATTATGGAAAAATCACATATGAAAAAATTTGTATTTGATATAAGGACTCCTTAACTGTGCTAGCTGTCTCAATGGAAAAGGAGCTTTTTCTAAGTACAGGTACAAGGGCGTTTCTACTTGTTCCTGGGATGTAAGTGAACTCCGTCTCCAGACACCTTGTCCTGCAGTGTAATTGCATCTAGCGTTTTGGAGAACTTCAAAAAACTCCTCCTTAGCAACTTATGACAAAACTTAAATACCATTAATACAATTAAAATCACTGTATGTCCTTATGAAGGGAGCAGATCTGGAGGAAGAAAAGAGCTGCTGTGGTATAAGGAGATGTGGGAGGAGAAGAAGCTATTGATGAAGAACTAGCACCAGGATCTGGTGTCTGAATTGAAAGAGGTGATTTAGAGCAGGGACATTTCTTTTGTAGTTATCACACTTTTATTCTATTTTTTTTTCCCAAATACATTTTGTTCAGATTCTTATGTGTTTCTTTGCTGACAGTCTTCTAGAGAACAAATAAGCACAAACAAAAATGCTTTGGCAATGCTTTGGTATTTTCTGCTAAAGCAGAAAATGTAAGGCAAATATTAAACAGTGTTAATAGAAAATGAATTTCAAATGCATAATGATTCATATTTGCACCAGGAGTTTTGACCTCAGCAACCCTGCTCACAAACCATCGTGGGAGCCATGCGTCCATGTACAGGGATTGTCAGAGCTCCTGCATGGTGCCAGGAACGGTCAGGTCCTGTTCTGGCTGGTGAGAGCCTCTCCAGCTATAAACCTAACTCTCAACAGATCTGTTTGGATGTTAAATAACAGTTGGTTTAATTTAATTTATAAAAACAAGTGTGGTGCTTTTGTGACCTTCTCAGCAGTCACTTAAAAATGTAATCAACAAAAACGTTGTAAAGCCAGCAACAACTCAACAAATAAGTCATAAATCACAGATAAAAGATGCCGTCACCAACAGCCTCTCCTCAAACTGCATGTTTTCCTCATTCATCTGTGTATTTGCAAAACAAGACTATGAACAAGGTGCTGTTTTGCACCTTGGGGCTGTCCTGGGAATGATGGGGCCTCATGCGGAGCAGCCTGCAGAGTAGGTCGGCTGCAGGGCTAAAGTCTGAGCACTGCCCTCATCTTGGTCAGCAGGAGGAAAGACATGACGCTCATAGAGGAAATTAAGAAGGATTTAGCCATTCTGTGGTAGTTCTGTACTACCCTGCTACCTGTGTGAGGCAAGTCCATCACTAAATGTGTATTCCACAGTGTATGGAAGAGAGAAAGTCATCCTGGGATCATCTGTGTTACGCAGGTCACATAGCATCTAGGGGTATGTTATCTCCAGATGTGGACCACTCTGTTTGCCTTAACTCTCAGGTCTCCCCTCTCATACATACGTGTTAGTCACAAGCCCTGAGTGACCCAGATGAAGAGGAAGACAATGAGATGGAGACTCTGGGAGCAGAAGTTATTTTCCAGCCAGCTCTATGCCCTGCATTTTTAAACTTCACTGTGTTTTCTTCCTGCCCAGAAGTGCACTCCAGCAGCTTGGAGAGCTGCACAAAGTGTGTCACCACAAAGTCCCTCGGAGACCTGCATGGTGGGTTGCTGGAAGGCAGAGAAGACCTCTGGGTGGCAGTGATCTCTGGGCGAACCTTGTAAGCAGACTTTGTGTCTCTTCCTCGTTGTGTCTCCCAAGAGCTGAACAGCAAATTGGAGGAGAGGGCTGAGCTATCCGTGGAGAAGGGAGCACCTCCGGGAAGGTGATGCTTTGCCACCAGGATTTTAAAGGGAAGGAGAAAAAGTATGTGCTAGTCCCCAGAACCAAATGCTGTACATGGAACAATTGATCTAACACCTGAAATTATTGATCTACACACAATCCATGTGCACGTGAATCAGAGTCTTGTCCTAACTCTGCAGTGTGGTAGACCACAGTGCTGCAGAAATATGCCACAAAGCTGCACAGGATAAGGAGCATGGCCAGCAGTGGTGATACTACCAGCAGAGGGAGGAGACAGAGGTAGGGTAGTTTAATGGAGCTGAGTCACTGTGTTGCCCAGACAAGATCTGGAAGCAGAGTAGGCAGGATTAGAGCAGGCAGGAGAGTGACTGGGGAGTGATGGGAGACAAATCTCACTGCTTTGGGCGTCATTGGCCAGCAGAGTATCAGGTCACTGCCTGCAAGCTCTAGGAGCTGAGCTGGCAAAACTTAAACAGGGAGACCATGGAGGGGAATGGATCTTCATGTTGACTCTCCAGAGAGGCCATAAAATTGAAGTTAGGAAAATAGTGAAGCGTGGCAGAGGGCCACTGAGTTATGTCAATTCTCCACAGCTGGCATTTGGATTGTGAGCAAAATGCATTGGGAGTGTCTTATCTACTGCATAAAATCAATATGTATTCATGGATCAGGTATGTGAGATAAGGAAATGACAGGCAAACAGATATAGAACTTTCGCTTAAGCTACTATAATACAGGTTTGTTGGTGGCTTGCTATGCCTTCCTCATTTTGGCATGAGTGAATTAAAAGAAAAACAAGGAGCAATGCAAGTATTTGAAACATGTTTCTACGGAGATGGTTTTGTCTATTGGATTGGATGTTTGCAATTGCACTGTAGCTAATTCAGGCTCTCTCAGCAACTCTCTCAAGGTTGAGAGCTGTTGCTGGACAAGTATTGTACTGGGCAAGTACTGTGCATGATAAAATGCATTTTGCATTTTATCCTGTTTTAGGCAGGTTCCGTAGCAAGCATAATTTCTACAAGCATCCCTCTTCTACACTAGCTAACTAGACTCCATACCCTGTGCTGCGTTTGAAGCAGCACAGTGCTGCTGCGTGTTGTCTCAGCACCAGTGGGTGCTATAGTTACGGGTATGTCCCAGCATCTGTTTCCCCTAATAAGCGAACTGTTTAAAGAGGTAAATGATGAGGGGCTGGAGCTGAGCATGCAATAACTCAAGCGAAGTGCTGCACAGAGCAGCACCCCTGTTAGTCAGTCCAGCCCTGAAATTGTTTAGATTGTAGCTGTGTAGCTGTGAAATAATTTCTATAGGGTAAAATATGAGCAAGCATCAGAGTTTCTCAGAGTCAGGAGTCCATTCTTGTATTTGTTGCTTTTTCACATTGTTTTAAAGTGAGTTTATGTGGTCTTTTAAAACTGAAAGCCAGGTTTAGGTGCAGTCCTCAAGCCAAATCCATAATCTTGCCATAGTTGGGGCAAATGGTACTAAGAGAAGTTGGAGTCCACAGCTGGGTCCGAGAACTCTACAACAAGCTTGTTTAGTGAAAAGGCAGTATTTGTCGGTGCATTTACAGTCCTGGCATTATCTGTGGTCCTCAAGGGGAACCTTTGAAATTCAGGGGAGTCCTTACAGCCCAGAAGGATCCCAGAGCTCCTCCTGGTGAGTTTATGCACTGTGAGATGCACTCAGCTCAGGCGGCAGGCTGGTGAGCAGGCAGTGCACCGCAGTCCTGGGCAAGGGAACTTCTGGCCAAAGACGTGGGTTAAACCCAGGTCATAATATGTATACAGCTAATTTGCTTGTAATTTCTTTGGCAAGGACTTGGGGATGTGCACACGTGCATAGATTCACATATGCTTTCCATCTCCTCCTGTGTGGAAGCAGGCACAGCTCCTGTTTTTCCTGTGTAGGATCTGTGATCTATTCTGGTAGTTGCATAGTGCAGTACTGCCTCCAGTAAATATTCGCAGGTTTCCTTGTAAGCTGATGCATTATTTTTTTTTCTTCTCTCCTGTGTGGGTACACAAAGGCATGTGTTGTACCTGCTTTACCCTGTGGGATCTACATAATCAGGTCCACGGGATTTAATGGATTTCAACTCCCTTCTGTCTATAGATACGGTTTCCTGTCTAGTTTTTAGCAGGAAGAGCCGAGTCTTTTTTGGTCTTAGCATTCCTGCTTGCCTGGGCTTTGGGAAGACTTTTCTGGCTATTTTCCTGTTTGATTTTTGTGTGTGTTTTGTTTTAAGCAGGACAGAGTGCATGTGTGTATGTAATCCATGTGCTCAATTAAGAGAGGCATCTGTTGGGTTTATTTCACATTGCCGAGGAAGGACTGCAAGCAGGGAGCATCTGCTCGGCTTTTTGTCAATGGCTTGTTTTTCATAATTTGCTCTACAGGGTGAATGTTTGGGGAGGGGGAGGTGGCTTTTTATTTCTGAGTTTCATCTGAAGTTTATTTTTATGGTAGCCAAGGAAATTGATTGGGATTTGAAAGTTAATTTCACTAAGAAAAGAACTGAAGAGGGAGAAACAAAACCATCTAAAGTAAATAGCATTTATGTAACCTTAGCAATACACTCAGGAGGACCCTTCTAAACCATTATTTGCAGTATTTTAAGGACAAAGTAAATAGAAATTGTTATGGTGCTCCTGTTAATCTCTGTTTTTTTTTTAACTAGCAAATTTTGGTTAATTTTATTTTGGGAGAGATAGGAAAGGCATCCAACACTAAGATGCTTTTTTGGCATTTTGTCAACAACAGAAAAAAAAAGAAAAAAAGCCTGGTTTTAAAATAGAGCAGCAGTGGTTTCCTGTTCTTATAGTTTTTGCTTTTGTGCATTCAGATATTGGCTGTACTGCACCTAGCTGATCTAGTGGGAGATCTAGTTGTCTGTAAATGTATGCATTTCAAAGGCTACTAAACCTGCAGGGAGTGTTTTATGCAAGCATGTTTTTTACACTTTTTTGTGCAAACATCCTCCGAAAGGGCTGGGGAGGATAATGACTCTGTGATGCCCTGGGAGGGCATTGCTGTTGGTGTAGCATCGGGAAGGCGGGAGGAGACTCCCTGTAGTCCTGTGAGACAAAGACAAACCTCATCCATCCCGCTCAAACAGGGATACAGTTTTTCAAGAGTAGATGTTGATCCTGAGCAGGGCAAGATTTGGGTCTTACTGGAAGTATTTAAGGAAATGGGATTAAAAAAAAAAAAATCCTGTCTTGTTCTCAAAGTGAACCCTAAGCTTGCACATTTATTAAGCCACCTTGAAATGGTATGAAATCTGTATCTTACATGCCACAAGTTGTCACAGAAGAGGGAAGCATTAATAAAAATAACTTTCTTGACAGTTCAATCCTACTCCGTAGCAAGAGAATATATATGTAATTATTACATATCACAGTATAAATAATGTTTCTGTCAGATGAATGCTATTCAGCTGAACAACTTTGTTGACATCAGTTAACGGTTATAAAAGCAGCCTACAGCAGCTGGTGCGCAAAATGAAATGTAGGGCTAACTGCAGGGAATGGGCAGACAAGCTTACTTCTAGGGCTTCAGGTAACCTTGGCTGTCACAAAATCACGGAACCTGAAGTGTAAAAGGACAAACCACAATAAACTTCATAGTAGCAGGAAAGTATTTTCATTGCTTGAAAAAAAAAATAAAATTCAAACTTTGTCATCACATTAAAAACATTACATGAGAAGTAATAAACATATTTACACTTCTGTTTTGATTATAAATATACATTATATACAAAATAATGTTATAAAACGTAGAAAGTTCAGTGCTTCTGATTTTTTTTAAATTACTGAAATACTAGTTTTCAAAATAAACTACAAACAGACAAACTAAAACCCATATTATTGATTTCTGAAGGTCATCTTCAAAATGGTCCTACACGGTCAGAGCAGAAGGTCAGTAGTGGACATTATGATGGGGTCTTGTCTGCACAGTTCAAGGCAGTAGATGGGCTAGTCCAATATCAGGATTTACAAGGGCAGGAGTATCGTTGTCCGAGAGATAGCACAGTCCGGGTTTCTTCAAAGAGAGCTCGTTTCTTCCCTCCTCATTCTGCCCCACCCCACAGTTTCAGTTCATTACTGTCACAGCACTTTCCACTGGGGTGTCCAATATTATTGCTGTAAATGTGTAGATAAGAGTTTCTGCAGGCCTCTGGTTTCCACATGCAGGCTTCCCCTTTTCCCTGTGGCAGTGGGGGGTAAGAAAGAAACAGGACAAGCCTAGAACCTTCTGACTCTAATCTCCACCTGTCTTGGCAGAGGGCATCTCAATGGGTGCTTTGTTATTAGGCATTTGGAACCAGGATGAAGGACAGAATCGGACATCTGCAACCAGACGGAGAAACAGGGGGGCAACACTGCTGCTTCTCCTTCGGAAAGTAACAGCTGCAACTTTGAGACTATTTGCAGTAGAAGGTGGCACCTAACTCAGAAACACAACATAAACCCCCAAATTTGTGTCAAAATAAGGAGGTGTGGCGAGAGAATGAGGAAGGAGAAGAAAAAAGTAATGTCTATTCACAATCACTGGTAGTGCAAAGGGCATGAAAACAGCTGAGACAGCTCAGCATGTATACGTTCTAGGAGCTGATTGATTTTAAACGCATTTTGTAAGGCTTTAAATAGAACTGGGATCATGTCTCTCCTCATTATCAATGGGGAACAGGCAGTAGACATTTCTCATCACATCTTTCCCTTCTCAGATGCTTAAATCCATGAAAATCCTGTCCCATATTGTGGCTTGGGTCAATCAGTTCTCCAAAGCATCACCAAATGAGATGACATGTAAATTCGGTATCCCTCTTTCCTTCCTCCTCTCGCCCCTTAAACTGTCTCCAGTACACGCAGCAGGAGAGAGGAGATGCAAATTGATGTATAGCAGGATGTATCAATCACCCCTGCCCAATACTGTTCAGGTAACTGCAGAAAGAGCAGTCAAGTCTGTTTGGGCTTGTTAGATTCTCTTGACACATTTTAGGCACTTTTAAACCCAGAAAAAAATGGAGACCTCGTTTATACTGTATCCATTATCTGCATAGCAATGTGTCTTTCTTCACACTTTCCATGGCAACATCTCTGATAGTTAAGTGCCTCCTCATCTACCAGCACCTCCCATAACCAGAGTTCTGGAAAGCTACGGGTCTGTCCATGAGGAACTGGCCTCAGTATCTTTTAAAGCAAGTCAAAATATTAACATTTTTAACCCCTCCCTCTTCCCTCTGCCTCCCTTCTTCTATAGCCAATGAGATTTCTGGTATCAAACTTCAAACAAGGGCAGTAAGAACAAAAAGGTGTATTGCATCTTTCAGTAAATTCACAGTCTGTCCAGTTCACCCAGTTCCATCCTCCGCCTGAGAGCAGCAAGTTGCATGTAATTAAAAACAGTCCAATCCAGTTCTGAATTGTAAACAATGCAGCAGGAACGTCCATCTACTGGCATTACCAAATCTGAGGTGCAAATGGGCTGATCTTCAGTCTTATACCTGTCAGGGTATAAAAATAATACAAGGAATGACAAGGAAGCACAGTGTACAGAGTACGGCAGAACTAACAAATTATAGTTCAAGTACGTCAAACCAAAGTAATTTAAGCCAGACATTACTGCAGCTTAACAATCAGCATTCAATGTTTTTGGCTGAATCCAGAGAGAAAGAATAGTCAGCAAACAACTCATCTGTATGATGAGCAGCCTCCCTACCTGGAGTGAAGGAAAGAATGCCTAGGATACACCTTACAAAGCTGGGTGCTTAACATTAAGTCTCTGTAAAAGGTGTATAGTATGGATAAATAACTTGTGTGCTGTGCAGAGAAGTTTCAGGGGCTGTCACCCTGAAAATAAAAGTACTTCTGGGGGCACCTGATGTAAATCCAGCTTTGGTCAGCAAGATCTTCAAAGGAAGACACGGTATTTAGGCGCGTTAATGGGAACGAAGTGTCTATCTGACATCTGTGTCTTTGAAAATCTTTTCAGTTAGTCTTAAACTTTTAATATTTTTGGTTGACTTGTATTCCAGCTTGCCTTTGAGCAGAAATCTGATATCCACCCTGGCAAGGGAGACAGAATCCTGCAGATCTGACTTCACAGATCACTGCTATATGGCACAGCAAGCTCTTTCTTGGAGTCTGAAACTACCTGAAACTAGTGCTAAAGGTGACTACACTGAAAAAGACAGGTATTGGTGGATGATAAATTGCCTTTAACTTCTCATTGGGCCTTTCTTCAAAGGGTCAGTAATTCTTTGGAAACTGGTTGGTTCTTCAGAGCTGCTTTTTAAAGTCTTTTTTTTTTTTTAAAGATTGTTCACTGCTAGGCACCTCCTTTTTGTTTACTGTTCTCTGATTTTTGAAAATAGCATCAAAATCTAGATGTGTTTATCAATAACTTAAGAAACAGCATTAAATTCTATTACAGCCATGAATATATACCTAGAGCTTAAATGCCAAGAGGTTGAATTTCCTTCCATGTCTTATTACAGACTTCCTAAATGGCTGTTACACATATCGACTAACACATTCAGCTACCTTCCATCTTCTGCTGGAAACCTATAGCTTTGTCTGTTTCCACAGAACACAGATTATCCATTGTAGTCATGGGAAAAAGCATGGCTTTACATCAGTGGGCCTATGAACTATTAATTCCATTTTTTGCTGACTACTTCTTTAAGAGGAAATAATTCTACTATGTACTGAATTTTTATGGGCTGATGATCAGTGCTTTCATCTCCCGCTGGCTTATCTAAACCCAAAATATCTGGTTTAATAAAATCAGAGCTGCTGATTTCTTTGTTTTTCCCACTGTATGTTCTGTTTACTTGAGCACTCCTGTGGGCCACAGAAGGGAAGAGGTGTATGCTGGGATCCCTAGAAACAGAGTAGCCTTCTCAGATGCAATTCTAAAGGATAATTTGCACCCTTTACTTTGTGAATTTATGCTTGTTCGCCTGTGTAGTTACTCACCTCTGTGGCTATGATGCACTCATTCCTTTCTTCTGTTATCACAAAGACGGACTGGTACATTGAATCCCTTGGAGAGCATATCGCTGATATCCTACATTCAGGCTTTTCACTAAGGCAAGGCAGAGAGAAAATGGCGTTATTTAGCTACTAACACACCTGACTCTAAAAAGCCACCATGAATATGGAGGCGTGGAAAGAGATAGCCATGGAGATGTGGGAGGGGAGGGCACAGGATGAAGTTCCACATGTTCTTTATGATGGCAGGACATTACACTAGGGAGGTGGAAGTAAGGAACAGCTACTGTCTTGCTAGATTTCTGCCATGCCCAATTTAGTAATGTACTCCTCAAATCCCTCAGTACACCACTCACAAGCAGAACCCAGGCAAGACTTTCAGTACGTGTATCAGAATACTGATGAGCGAGTGAATAGCTGCCCTTTTCTTTTTTGAAGACTAGTTATTTTTACTCTGTCCCTCTTCTCATAAGCAGATCATTTTGCCTTCTTAATAATCAAAATACTTATTTTTAATCACTATATGCTGTACTGTTGTTTCTCCAAGATCTATTGAGGAAGAAAAGATACTTCTTACTTTCACAACTAGACTAGTCACTGTGCTGTTCCCCTTCACAGCATCCATACTACCAGCACCCTACACAAGCTCTCAATTTAATTCATTTAGCTACAGATACCACTTGGCCATGAAACGCATACTTTAGTTCAAGATTCCTGGCTTTGCTCTGATTTGTTTTGTATGTTATCTCCCGAGTTAATTTCTTCCCATGTTTTCCCATCAGCTTCTAGACCGGTATGAAGGTGAGGGGGCTTAAGAAAGACTACAAGGAAGACTGCATTCTCACCTGTGTAGTCGGAGTGGAGACTTGTCTCCTAAACATTTTTCGCTTTTGTAGTATTTATCGTCCTGTGTCCCTCTACTTGTCAGATCTTTTACCAGATTGTAGTCCAGTTTATGATTCTTGGGTTTGTAGTTTGACTTCTCCAGCCCACAGTCCACTTCGAGGTCTTTATTTTTATTGGTATTTTTGAGCTGGGAAGCTGGAATGAGATTGTCCTTCTGGAAGTCAGACAGGTTGTTCATGGTCTCCAAGTCCTGCTCTGGGTGCATCCTCATCTGCCTGATGACCATCGCTATCATGCAGAACAGTATGAGCAAAGCCACCAGCCCCACTCCCATGGATATAGCAATCCAGGGGACTGGTTTAGGAGGAAATGCAATGGGCACTGGATAAACTGGTAATTCACAGCGGCTGCCCATGAAGCCAGACGGACAGTAGCAGACAAAGTTGGCACTATAAAGTCCACTGTAGCATGTGCCTCCATTCTTACATGGCCCAGAAGCACATTCATCTCTGGTTTTGATGTCACAGTTCCTGCCACTATAGCCTGGCAAGCATGTGCAGGTGTAGTCGTTGATCAGGTCGTGACAAGTTCCCCCATTGGAACATGGGTTCCTGGCACAGTCATTGATGTTTATCTCACATTTCTGACCAGAGAAACCAGCCCGACAACGACACACACGAATCTGACCAAGGTAAAAGCAATTACCATCTGAGGAAAAAAAGTAAAATAAAAAAAATCAGTCTGCAGTGTACTTCACTTGGAAACATAAAGCTCTCCCTGGTAACTATTTTATACTACCTCAAGAAGAAGGAGGTTATTTTACAAAACCACTGCACATCTAAAAGTTCCTTCCAACTTACCTATCACCCCTTAAAAATATGCCCCTTCTAAATATGTAATAAAGTTGATTTAATGTACATAATTCTACCGTCTTTCCCATCCCATGATAAAACTTGTGCATCGTTTTCTTGCACAGAAAATGCCAGCGAAAGTTCCCCGAGAGACCAAAATTAGGGTAGACATGGAATACAGTGAGGCAGAGGGACTAATGTATTAGAGGAAGAGTAGAGGTCGCATTGTATTTCTGCCACTTCTGCACTGAAAAGCACAAACAAGTCAAGGAGACATCAGATTTTTTGATAAAAAGACTCACCATTTGCACATGGGTTGCTTGTGCACCTGTCTACTTTTTTTTCACAGTTCGACCCTGTGAAGCCAAAAGGGCAAACGCAAGTGTAGCTGGCCCCTTGTTCTTTTTCCAAGCATGTGCCACCATTAAAGCATGGAGAATCAATACACGTCAAAGCGCTGTGCTCACAGTGAGTTCCATAGTAGCCAGGGGGGCAGAGGCAGTGATAACCATTCTCCATATCCTGCAAAAGACAACATTAGCCATAGTAATTTGACGCCACCAAATGATAGCTGCCTGTGCATTTCTTTTTGGTCAGTGAGTGCTGTTCTGTCCCGTCTCATCCACACTCTGATGTGGCAAAAGTGACATTTACAGAGTAAATAACTGCAGGCTGGACTGTGAGGGAGAAAGCTGAGAATTGGCCATATTCGGCGTGTAGGAGTAATCATGCAACCACACAAGCGGAGCAGATGTAGTTGTAGAGAGTCTAAAGGCAACTAGGCAAAAACATGACTAACGCCACTATTGTCTAATGGGATCCCCGATGTCCTTCTGGAGCAGAATGGCATACGTCAACCTACGCAGCTGTGATCAGGACATTTTCCTCTGCATGAGAGCCCTTTTTTTCTTTTAAAAAAAGGGGGGAGTTATTTTGCTTTGCCATGGAGAAGTCCCACTACTTAGATCACAACACAACTTGTCTCTTCTTTCCAAGTAATGTGTATCCAAGGCCTTGGGAGAAGGCAGTTAGGGTCTTGCAGCATTAGCTTTAATCAAAACATGCATCAGATTACGTCTGATATTTATAAGCTATCAGTCTTTATCAACAGGTAGGATCAATCACTGACTGGGTCTGAAAATACATTGAAACGTGAGACTGCAGAAAACTAAAAATGCAGACCCCTGTTACACAGTAAGTGTTTCATCTGATTGTCCTTGTATCAGGGACACTATACTCCCATCATCAGAAAGCAGACGTTTTCTTTTATTTATTGTTAAAATACAGACTTAGCACATTTGTGTATGAACCTTGGTTTGGGAAGCTTATTGTTTACAGATCTGCTCCCTCATGAACCTTGGATCTTGCCAAGATCTTGTAATGGCTGCCACAGAAACCTAAGGATCAGTTGACTAGCTCTAATCTAGATGATACATCTCCTCCTGTAACAGACTTCCTCCCCTGACGTGTCCAGGGAAGGGTTCAGTATGATAGTTGTTAGCGTCAGTAATGAACCTTGTGTACTATCGAATTCCCATTATGTTGTTACAAAACCATTTCTGAAAAGGTATACTGGGGCTTGCTTCACACAAAGACTTTACATTTAAAATGCCCTTACCGTGCAACTACCACCATTCCTACAGGGATTGCTGTCGCACTCGCTGATCTCATGTTCGCAGTCAACACCAGTAAAGCCAGGTTTGCACGAACATGTATAACTGCCCTGGCCAGTGTTCATGCAAGTTGCTCCGTTTTTGCACGGTCTGTGGTGAGTGCAGTAGTTCAGATCTGCAAAGATGCCAGGTGTTAGAGAAAAGAGTCTTTGACAGATGGAAAAAGACATTCATACAAAAATACCTTAGTCAACAAAAAAGGCAGAATTTTCAATGAATCTCCCATTTTGCTATCAATAGGAATACTGGAGATTATTACTCAGGTTTTATCAATAATAATCAGATGTTTCAGATTGTTATGAATTTTACATCTTGCTCTCCGTCTGTTACTTGAGCTCTGAATTCTGGGAAACTTATCTTTCTTAGTGCTTTGGTATACTCTCCCTTTTTTATGTGCGTAAACCCGTTAGCAGTAATGGGACGTAGATGCCAAAGTGGTAAATGTACTTCGTGTGTATTCTCGCAAAGACACTCCAAGGCATTATGGACACTCTGTGCACAACATGTCACATACTAAAAGAGTTAGCCCCATCTTTAAAAGGTGTGCTCCAAGGCACATTCTGGGAAGGCAGGAATGAAATAAAAATATTTAGGCTTGAAGATTTAAATAAACATTAGAAATCTTTTATTGTTTATTTACCATGCTCTCTTGCTATGAATGTTAGTAGTTTAAACTGTCTAAATGCTCTGCCAAGCCTGATGGTCCTTTTTATTTTCACTTAAATTTGAGACAGAGGTTAAGCACACAGGTTCATAGGGCATAAGTAGAAAACCTTTATAAGCACTATAAATACCATAGAGTAATTGGAATACAACTGGTTAATAGATAACTACAAACAGAAAAATATCTCCTTACTTTTCCTGCTTAACTCAGACTTCCCCATCTTAATCCTATAAATGTCTTGAAAACACTTAACTTGCTCTGAGTACTTAATGATCTCAGTGCCAGCAGTGCATATATGGCCTTGAGGACATGACTGCTCAGCTGGCTACCGTTCAGTGATTCAGTGGGTTGAATAGGTGGAAGTGGTCTGGTGTACCTTAAAATGGAACCTGTACTTTTCATTCTTGCTTACATGATTTTTCTCTCATGCTCCAGACTTATCACATGAGTTAACTTCCTTGTATGCAAAATAAGGAAGGCCTAAATGATGGTGTTTACTGCTGCTGGAAACTGTTTAGTAAATTGTTATGGTTGTACAGGGAATACATTAAACTGAGCTTAAAAAGGCAGAAAACTTGCCTGTTAAAACTCATCCAGGTGTTGTTGTTTTTCAAGACAAAAACAACAGCTACCAAAAAGGTTTGCTTGTTTTCAGCCATAACTACTACAAATATAAGAACTAGTATCTGAGACAGCCTTGGTACGAACTGATGCCTCTCAACGCGTACCTTGCGGAAATTTAGTTCTAGATCTGATGGGTCAGATTCCTTAGTCCCATATTAAGGAATGCCCAATCTAGACCCAGATGCGCAACCTTCAGAACTAACCTTGATCACAGAAGAGGCCACCCCATCCTTCGTCACATATGCATTGCCATTGTGTTTTACAAGTCCCGTGGCGGCAGCCTATGTGGGGAATGCATTCATCGCAGTAGCGGCCTTGCCAACCAGGACGACAGCTTAAAGAAAAGTCAAATTAAAACATTAATGACATGGAAAAGACTTTAAGTTTCTATTACAAGGTGACATTTTAACTGAAGTTAAGATTGCAATTGCCATCTACTCACATGCACTCTCCAGGCTTGTTGCAATATCCATTCTGTTCAGTACATCCAGACAGACAGATGGCTGCAAAGAGAACATAAGAAAGTAGAAATGTTTAGGTAAATACATATGGCACTACAGAATACACTTTTAAAAGAGGAAACATCAGCTTTTAAAGAAATTCTTCGAAAACTAGTTTTGCAGTTTCAAAGCTTTGTTTTAAAAATTCTCGGTACGGGGAGTTCTGGAGCAGGAGGAAGTGAACAAGGAGAGCCAACATCTGACAAGTTGTCCCTCAGTTTTTCTGTTTACACAACAACACGAACTCTTGCAACTCCCGTAGAAACAGAGCGAGAGGTGGCGGCTGCGCCTACACTGACAAAAGACTGCAAAAACCCAGCGGGACCCCGAGCCCACAGTAAAGATTCCCACTACGACAGCGCAACACCTGCCCCATCTCCTCTGCAGCAGAAATGGTGGAAGCCTCTGTGGGCAAGCTGCTAGCGTTTTAACTCAGAATAGGCATGACTCGGTGACAGCAGCCGAGACCCCTTCTCTGCTCCTTCTTCACTGCTCGCAGAGGTGCAGCACGGCACTAGCAGCTGCAGCAACAGGGGGGCAAAGTCCTCAGCGCGCCGCTTTCCCTCTCCAGGCACACAGTGGAAAGGTCAGCGCGAAAGCGCAGCCCCGAGCCTCCGCCAGGTGCACGGTGCTGTGCAAGCAGTGCCGTCGCAGCCGCAAGAAAACGCCGCTGCGTCCAGCGTGGAGCCCGCTGACACAACTGGAACAGGGGGCGAGCATCTGGTCCGGGGTGCCTCCAGCACACGGTTCCCTGACGCTCTGGGGGGCCGCCTTTCCCCCAGGGCCTCCTCGCCCGCGTCCCCGTCCCTGGCTCACGCCTGGATTAGCGCAGAGGAGGACCCGAGGCAGCCGCAGCAGGTGATGTGTCTCAGCACGCCGCGCCGCCGGCTAGCTCTACAGGCCCGCCCCGCGCGCGGGCCAGAAGGCGGCGCGGCCTTGCCCCGGGGGTCCCCTCACCACCCCCGCCAAGGCGCGGAGGCCGCCGCTCGGGGCCCGGGCCGCTCGCGGGGCGCGGGCGGCACTTACGCTCGGTGCAGTACTCGCCGGTCCAGCCGGGCAGGCAGGCCAGGCTGCCGTCCGCCTCGCAGACGTAGTGGCCGAAGCGGTCGTCGCGGCGCTTGCAGAGGCGGGGGCAGCTCTCGCCGTAGTAGTTCTCGCTGCAGACCACGCGGTAGGAGTAGCGCAGCTGGGTCAGCGGGCCGCTCTGCACGTCCTGCGACCAGTCCTCGCCCACCGCCAGCGACCGCTGGATCGCCATCTGGCTGATGAGCCAGTCCTCCGACGGCGGCCGGGAGCCTGCGGGAGAGCGGCCGGCGTGAGCGCCCCGCCCGCCCCGGCCACCCCCGGGGCCGCAGCCCGAGGGTGGTGACCGCTAACCGGGGCCGAGGGGGCTCTGCGGGGAGAGAGGCCTTTCAAAGCCAGGGCTGCTGCGCTGCTGGAATATCCTTTTCCTCTCTCGGCAGAAAAACATCCCAAAGCCATTATTCCTTCCCAAAGGGCGGAATTCGAGAAAGGTGTAAAATACAGGAAAAGGCGGCCGGGGCTCTCTGGCAGCCTCGCAGCTTTCTCACCGCAGAGCTCCTTTCTTTCCCACGCCAAAAATAAACCGGAGGAAACGCAATTGTGTTGGAGATTAGGTCGGGACAGAATCAAAGCGGCCCCTGATGGATCCCGTTTGGGGACTAGCTCCCGATGGTCGGATAAAGCCGGCCCTGAACTTATCGCGTAAACATCTGGGCCGGGGCCGGGGCCGGGCCGGGCCGTTAACCGCCCCGGGGCCGTTAACCGCTCCGCGGGGCGCGGTCTCCCCCTGGCGGCGGCGCGGGGCGCGCTCACCTTCGGGCAGGTAGTTGGCGGGCGCGTGCCAGGCCTGGATGATCAGCGAGAAGGTCCCCTGCGGGCGGAGAGAGCAGCNTGTCTTTCCTCTTTTCCTTTTTTCTTTCCTTCTTTAAACCAAGTTCTGGAAATAAGGCTACGGGCGCCAGGGGTTTGTTTACGTTAATTAGCGCGCGCACTGCCATTAGCCTTCCCTGCCGCCCTCCTGCCCCACAGCTGCAATCGGGTTTAAAGTGGAATCTCACCGGCCACGTGAAGTTAAAGGGCAACTTAATGGGGCTGTCAAATCTCTCTGTGTCCTTGACGCTGAAGGAGTTTATTCCCAGAACCGGGGTGATGATGCTGCCGAAAGTGCAGGAGCCCGGGGAGACCACTGCCTGAAAATGCTTCAGGCAGACGCGAAAGAAGGTCCTGCAGTGGGGGGAGCAGGGCTTCCCGCTGGCCAGAGACCCGTGGCTGTTCACGAACTCGTGCAGCTCCAGCTGGAAGACGCCAGAGCCGGACACCCTCTGCACAAAGGGGAGACACACAAAATAGCCAAATCAGACCTTACCCAGGCTTCGCCGTGCGAACTGGCTTCCAGCACCCACTTTACGTTTAGCGAACCCCTTTTTTTTTTTTTTCTATTTCAATGTGTGATTACCTGCTGCAAAATCGTTAACAGAAACGTCAAGCCAAAGATGCGCAAGGCTGTCATCCTTGTGTTATTCAAGCTTCCAGTTCTTAGTGGGTTTAGTTTTCCTCCTGTATTCCTCAAATGGTCCAAGTAAGCGCTTCTCGGTTGAGGGAGAAAAGCGAGGCGTCGCGGCGATTCTCCTAGAACAACCTGCTCTTCCAAATATTCCCCGAGCACCAGCAGAAATTGGAAGGTAAAATCCAGGTGTTAGACCGTCCCCTTCTGGGAATTAATCCTGCAGCCAACCACCGAACTCTGATCGCTTCGGTCGCCTTTATAAACTCCAAAGCCGGGTGAATTTGGTGAGAGACGCAAAGGGGAGTGCTTAGTGTTGAACTGCTCCTCCTTTAACTGGTGCTAACAGCGCTCAGTAAATGGAAAACTTGCTTCCCTTCGAGCTGTTTATATAGTTGCCTCGCATCCTCGCAAGCTCATTATGTAAACTGTCAGTCAGACTCACGGGCGATCCCTCCCCTTTTCCATCTTTCCTTTCTGGAAAAAAGAGCCAAATGTTGTGGAGAGCCCTCATAACCAGAATTAATACCCTGCTGCCGCTGCCGCTGCCCTGACCACCGAGGAGCCGAGCTGATTATGAGCAAGCCAGGCATCTGTTGAGATATTTACAGCGCTCGCACCGGGAGAGTTCCCTCGAAAATCGGACGCCTCTCCAAAGAGCAGCTTTCCAGGGTGGCCGAACAATAGAGGACGAAACGTTCAAAACCACGCTCCTTAGTCTGTTTGCCTGCTTGCTTGTCCCCCCGATGGCTGCGCGTCCCCGCCGCTCCCCGCCCTCGCCCCGCGGCCGTGCCGGCAG
>VXAL01002744.1:293608-305696 GCA_013399475.1 Chauna torquata | reverse complement strand
GAGGCCGGAGCAAGCCGCCCCCCCTCGCCGGAGGGCCCGGGCCGGGCGCCGGGGCAGCGCGGCGGTGTGTGCCCATTCACCCATTGTTGCTCGGAGCTGAGCCCATAAAAATAAGAACATTTCTGTTAAAGGGTATAACGATCACCACTGAGCCTCTCGCTACAAATCGATGGCTTCTTTTCCATACAAATGCCTGCTTATGCCTTTATGTTCTCCATCTGTTTGTAGCTAACACCTGCCATTCAATAAATCGATTTGGCCATTTAATGTAACAGCTTCCCGGGACATTTTTTCATGCCAGATGCCACAGCAGCTCCAAACCCCTACCCCAGCCCAGCGCCCCACCGGCACAGCCGCCCAGCCCGGGGCTTCGCCTCGCAGAAACCCTCTGCCAGGGCACGGACCGGAGCTGGAAAGTAAACAGAACATTAAAAAGTGCCTTTTGTTTATTCATTCTTCTGTTTATTTATGTCAAACACTAACGCCGCCGATCCCACCTCCTTTAACACTGCCTTATCTTAATGCTTGGGTGAGGCCAGCTCGGGCCCCCCTCACGGGGACCCTGTGGGACGAGGGACCCCATCCTGCTGCGCAGCGCGGCTGGGCATCGGGGCTGAGACGTGCTACGCTGGGCCGAGCTGTGGGAGAAGGGTGGAACCTCTCTGGCTGCCTCCCTGCAGGTCTCAGGGGAGGGAAAACAGCATCACTGGGGATATGAGAAAGTGGAGTGAGTAACGTGGCACGGGGAAGTTCCATGGGGCAGTTTCCTCATGGAGGAAGGGAGCAGCGCCGGGCTGGCCGAGTTCCTCCGGAGGAGGCGATTTTGGCACTGCTGGGATTTTGCGTGGCTACACTTGTTGTATAGTTTATTGTGCTAGGAGTGCCTTTGGAAGGTGCCTTTGAAAGGCACCCTTATTGCTTTAAATCTGAATAAATACATAAAATGAAATACATAATACAAACAATTACAGATGAGTACATATTTCAGTTATGTAGGTCTGTTTCTTTCTTAATTAATTCGGTGCAGACCACAGATACTGCTTTCAAATGCGCACAGATGTAAAAACCCAAGAAAGCCATGCAGCCGATTGGCGCTTTTACCTGAGATGACTGGACAAAATTGGGATTTCTCATAAAAAGCACCCCTGGAAACTATGGCTGGAACTGAGAGGAGGTACCTTGGAGATGCCCAAATCTTTGTCTTTTTTGAACCTTGGAGCTGTGGGCAAGATTGACAGGAGAGAGCTGAGAGGGTGGACATGCCTCACTTGGTTCCCAAGCTTTTGTTCGTACAGAAGGCATGGATGGGACACTGGCCTGAAGCAGCGTAACAGGGTAAGTGCAGGCTGGCTTTGGTTAAGGGGGAAAAATTTCCTTTGCAAGCTCCTTAGTAAACATCCCATGGGCCAGGCTTTGGGAACTCCTGCATCAGAAGGTCTGTGTCTTCAAACAGATGGTTGGGCCGCCCTTGGCTACTTGGAATATGTTTGGGGCTATATTACATAGCACTGAGCGAAGGGATCTGTCACAGAACGCGGGTAAGAGGCAGTTTTAACCCTTCCTCCGGGGAGTGGCGTGGATGCGCGCTCCGCCTGTGTGACCGGTCCCTCCTCTCTGCCGTCCCCCTGACCAAACCCGCCGGGTGCTCGGTATGGGCCCAGCATCGTGGCACTCGATGCAGGCGGTGGGAGGAGGAAGCCTCAGACCTCCGGCATTTGCGATTTGGCAGAACAAACCCCGGAGACAGACGGGTATGGCCCCGGCACAGCGACCGCGCAGGCTGTCCCGCTGGGGCAGGACCGGGAGTGGGGTGCTGGAGCATCCAGGGGCGCACGACCTCCAGCCCCGCTCCCAGCGGAGGTCCGTGACACGCCGTCACCCCGGTGGCACCCACCTCCTGCCGGCTGGTCCCTCGCAGGGGTTTGTGGTGGCCGCGCCGGGTTCTTGCCGAGCTCTCCTGCTTTCCTCACTCCCTTGGCAGCAAGGCGTTAGGCAGAAGCTGTTGGATGCCCAGGACTGAATTTCGGGTCAGATTTGGAGGCCAGGGCTGGCATAATAGCAGGAGGAGGTCTGTGGCACTCGGAGTCGCACCTGCTTGCGCACCAGGATAAGCTGATGCAAGGCAGTCGTGACTTCTCAGAGCTGCCAACTGCTAAAAGTTAAGGGTGTTTAAAATACAGCTGGACACCTAGGTAAGAAAACCCCTTTTAAAATCCCTGCACTGGAGGTAAAACTTGCTAATGACTAAGGAGAGACAAAGACCATCGTGACTTTTTATCCATAGTATTTTTATTTATTTCTAGTAAAAAAGATTTTAACCAGGAGCAGCTGCTTCCACAGCCCATCAAAAGCAATCCTAGATTGTCCAGATGGAGTCACTCAAGACAGAGACATGAACGAGGGCTGCCACCGGCTCCAGGATTTCTGGGTTTGTCCTATTTTAAGAAGATCTCGCATCCTGTGAACACTGCTTATGGGAAATGATTGGATGCAGAAATCCTAGTGGGGGCCCATGAGGCAGCCTCATGTGGAGATGTGGTGATGTGGCATGCTGACATTTTGACATAACGTGGTGATGATTTTGTGCTAGCATCAGCCTTCCAAGAGGAAAGTAAATATGTGACATATTGTTCAGGGAAACAAAACAAACCCAACAATGAGGTCCTGTGCCCAGTGACTGATGTAGCCTCTGCAGGCCCATGCAAAACCTCTTTTCCTTTGTGATCTGGGGATGCTGGGAAAATGAGTGCATCAGAGTATCCAATACCCATCCCTGGCCCATCCAGCCCTCCTTGCTTTTTGTCTTTGTGTGCGGCCATGCAGGGAGCAAACACAGAGCACCCGCTGTGTTTCTATTGTTTCTCCTGTCTAATGGCCCTACTTAGCCACAGAGGAGTGGGATGGATTTGTGCCTTGCGCACATTGTTCTTGGGGTTCAAAAGAATACTTAAACTAGAGCAGTAGTTAGTATGACAATGGAATTGAAATGAACATTCACTCCAGTGGCTGCGGATGGCACAGGGGCTTAGATAATGGGACAAGGGAGAAGAAAATTAATGAATCTGTCTGTCTGTCTGTTGACCCATCAGCATAAATATCTTGTCAGTCATATGTGACAGCAGATCTATTTGGTTGGTAAAAGCTGTGCTTGCCCAGGCTGCTGGCTCTATTCTTTAAATCAAAAGTTTCATCAGGTAATTTAGCAAACTAAAGAAAGTTGGTACTTGACCACATAGTGTGCCCTGAATGGATGAGCAATAAATGCTTAATCTTGAGTGTTAAATGATGCAAAACAATAGTACACTGAGGGCACGGGGTGCTCGACTCCTTCCTCCTGCTGCGGTGCCCATGGTGGCAGTGTCTCCTGCAGCCCTTGGGCGGCGTGGAGATGTTCCTTCACAGGACCCCTCCGCAGGAGCCTTTCTGGAGCTGAGCAGCTGTGCGGACTCCCTGCCCAGGAAGTCTTCTGTCACTGAGTGCCCTACAGCATCCCAGGCTGATGGATGGGATCCATCCACCCACTTGGGGGGTGACCACTGAATTCTCCCTAGGTGACTTAAATCACCTGTGGAAGGGCAGGCAGCAGAGATCCATCTCATGGAGCTGATGTAGCCGTCATGATGGAAGAATTAAACAGAAGGGTGAGGCTGACACACTATCTTGTTTAAAAGCCTGGGGTGAAGCATGGGGCTACTGTGTGTGGTTCCCACACACAAACCCAGAGTGGGAAACCCTTCTTCTCAGAGCTGAGGATGGGATTTGTCTCACCTTACTTTAGCTGTGTAACAGGTATGTAGGCCACATAAGTATCCATGTTTCCTCTGGAGACAGCTTTGAGAGATGGGACCATATCGCCCATCCTGGGAAGGGAATCTGCGTTAGACCAGATAGATCATCATCTACGGAAACGCCTCTCTCTCCATTGACTCTAGAGGAACCTGAATGTCTAGATCAGGTGAGGCCCCTCATCTTTAGAAAGCTAAAGCGAAGCGAGATTAATCCCTTCTTTAGTGCCTGAATGGCTAAGTCAGTCAGAAGACAGGAGAGGAAAAGACAGCATGGACGATGTGGTTTTCCCAGACGCAGAGCCTGTGGCAGAGCTGGGAGCAAAGGGTGGCTTCACTGAGCATCCACTGCTGACCAGTACTTGGGGTATTGAGCTTGGGGGGGGGGTCCCACTCCTGGTGAGAGCACAATCCTTATGACACAATTTCCAGAACTAGCTACCAGGTATAAAGAGTACCGCCTCATAGATAGCTTGCATTTTGACACTCTTTTCATTGAAATTTTCCTTATGGCACAGCAAGACACCTGAGCAAATGGCATCGATCCAACCCACACAGGGTGCAAGCTGAGGTACCTGGATGAAGCTGGGGATCTGTACCACAATCGTGATGCTGAATGGAGTAACTTGTAAAATCAGGTTTTGCACTGTGGGGTTTATTTTGAACAGCCTTTTAACCTTGGGGAAGGAGAGTCTAATGCAAGATTCTGTTTTCGGTTCACTCAATAAAATCTGGAGTGTTGCAGTGAATGCAGATGAAGGGAGATTTCAAATGACAGGTACCACAACTAACAAACTCTTTGTAGGTTACAAAGCATTTTCACCTTACTGTTTATACATTCATAATGCTCTGAAATAGATATTGTGACGAATCAATAGCTTTTAAGATGTGTCTGGGTTTTATTAATTCAATAGGGAATCTCATAGTTAACTCTCAAATAATCAGCTTAAAAGCAGAAGACAGATTTACTGGCATACGGTTTTCCACGGGCATTTTGCTGGTCAAATGCCAAGACATATAGCAATTTAGATACCCGGTGTGTTTATTATCTAGGATCTAGCAGAAGCATTAGCCTTCAGTCTTGAAATTTACACAGTGGCAGCTGAAGTCTTTGAAGAATATCACCAAACTGAGGTGCTTTATTTCATGTACTGGGAAACGTTGTATTCTGTTAATGATGAATTGTCCAGTGAAGGCACTTTACACAACATATTGTACAACTGCTTATTTTGGTGCCTGCTTGTTTTCCCATTTAAGAGTTTTGGCCACATTTTCATGTTCTGTTTCATTTCATGCTTGCTGCAGCCCCCTGCAGATGAGTGCTGCTTCTTGTCTCATTTTAGAAACAATTCACAGCTGATTAATTCTTGCTAACTCTTCAAACCGATGAAAACAGTGAATGTTCATTTGCAAGGACTAATTCCAACTTTAAAGTATTCCTAGATGTAGCTTTTATATTTGAGATTTTTGGCAAGGCATCTATGAGCCTTGTTCTTCGTCAGACATGGTAGCAGGAGTTGCAATTGGAGGGCAGTCTATGTCCAGTCGCCTTGATTTTTACCCACCATGATATCTGCTTTGTCTCAGATCAAGTGTAGATGACAGGGCAGAAAAATCATGAGGGATAATTTCCCCTACATCAGCTCTCCAGCAGCGACTGCCACCAGTGGAGCTGCAGCAGGGAAGCAATGACAGAGGATGCTGGGAGATCAAAGTCTGGTAGGGATGCGACTGCTCGTGCAAGTTCTGCTTGCTCCATCCTGCCTGCTCTTCTGGCCACTTCACTTGGGGTTGGTGGCACAGCAGCTGTGCAATCCCACAGAATAGCCTCTATGGTGGACCTGTTTTGAAGCATCTATTCATGCTGCAGACAGCAGGCAAATGGTTAAAGATAGGAAATATATCCACCTGCCAATGTACTTTTGTGGTTCCCATGGCTTCTCAATGAAGATGGCATCATTACGCTCACCTGGGGCAAGGCAGCCTTGCCAGGAAGCTCTTGGCAAACCTAGATGCAGGTGCTCCTCGTGATGTGCTCCTCCTGACGTCACACACTCCGCTGACCTGAGCTCTGTCGTCAGCCAGCCCTATAGCAGGATAAAAGTGGCGGGTTGGAGAGAAACAGGCTGTGTGAGAAGAAAGAAGCTTAGTCTTTGTCTGTTGTACAGCTTTGCTTGGTGCTTGCAGCTGAGGTCAGTGGGATGTGCTGGATGTTTAAGGGCAAGAATGAAGATCCCAGCATAACGAATGAAGGCTGAAAAATGACATCTGAATAGAGGAAAAGGAGAAGGTATGGAGAAGGAGATGAGACAGAAGGTAGGGGGCTGGCTCTAGGGAGGTGCTCAGGAAGCCCGCTTTAGCATGCAGATGTATGATATCCAACTGTGGGCATATCTGCTCTTCTGAATGCAGCCGTTTGAGGTGCTTCGGTGGGGGAGAAGAAGTGGCATGCAGATGTCTTTGGTGTGTGGTTGGCACTGTTTTTTTTTTTTTTAGAACAGGTCTTAGCGCTGGCTCTTGTTTCTCTTTGTATTTACCTGGCACACAAGTTAGTGAAATCAGGCTCAATCTTAAAATTGCTATTCACACTACTTTCATTCACACTACTCCTAACTGAGCAGTAATTCAGAGGCAGCCAGCAAGAGTGATTGAAGAATGATTCATACAAATACACATACTCTGAGTGACTGCAACCGAATGAGGAAATACCAACAAAAGCTGCTGTACAAACAGAATACTTAAAGGACAGAGCCTGGCTTAGCAAAACATAGTAATGAACACAGTGTAGTTGAGGCTTGTGGTGTATAAACAACAAAGTGATTTTTAATTTGCTCCTAAAACAGCAGGCATTGATAAGTTTTTTGTCATTTAAAGATCTGCTGTAGGGTCCAAGCCTTGTACTGTTGCAGACTCCAATGCACCTCTGACTACAGACTCTGTAGAGATGTGTTTTCAGTAGTGCTTTGTGTAGAGTTTAGTTAGCCTGGAAATGTGTTGTCTGTAATCCTATCAGATGCTGTTAAACCCATGAAAGGGGCCACTGAATTCTGTCAGTGGGTGAAAATTCAGACGAGGTTCCTGTGATGCCCCAACCTTATTCTCCTTGAATTCAGTGCTGCTGGGAGGTGTTTTGGATGCATAGCTTTACAGGCTGATGCCTTATCTTACTAATGGATCCACTACGGCACAAGCAGCAGTGCAAACTATTCTGTGCTGCTCTTCTAATGTTCCTTCATGCCAGTGTGGAGGAGTAGCTAGCAGTGTGGGAAAGTTTCTACCACACTCATCAAAAAAGGTGCTGGCAGTCCTTGCATGTGGACCAATATCCAATGGCAGTGAGGCAGAAACTGACGGATTTATTGTATGCAAGAGAGGTGATAATCCAAGATGGCAGTGACTCTTGGTCACTAACGTGTGGCATCTTTCCAGGCCACCACCCAACAAGTCGCATCCAGTCCCCTGAGCCTCCAGTCCACGCTGGTGACTTTGCTAGGGACTACTGAGTTGCTGATTTCCAGCAGTACTTAATCTTGGGAGTTGCATGCCAGAAAGTCTCGGGGCTGGGTGGAATGTGGAGCTCTGTTGTTAACAGATGAAAGTGAATTTGTTTTGACCTAGAGGTTAGTAAGTCTCTGGAGTCATTGCAGTGTTGGAAGTACTTGAAATTCAGAGTGCAAAGTTTGTACCTATACCTGGTAAAGTCTTGTAGGGATGATCAAATGGTCTGTTCTGACTCCTTCCCTCTCCTGAGTCACTCTCTCTGTCCTGTCCTAATGCAGTGCCACAGTCGTGGGAAGACTTCCCTTGGCTGAGCTCAGGGCAATGTTCCCCATCAGGATTTGCCCTGTTGGATCCTACTGTTTTCATCCCTTCCATCTCACTGAGATCTTACTGCCTTGGGACAACGGGCTGCCACTGCCTGCTGGGGAATGTCTGTAGAGGTGCTGTGGCTGTTTCACTTGACAAGCGGTGTGTGTGGACAGGTGGGAGTGCGTGTTAGTGTTCAGGTGAGACTTCATGATTAAACATACATGAAAGTCTTCTCTCTCCCCAAACCTGAAAGTTGCTTTAGCAGGCAGTGAGTCTGGGGGTAACACCTAACACTGAGCACCTCTCACCCTAATGCATGCAGAGACCCTCACCACACCGATGCCATGCGCATATCCACACTTAAAACCCACTGTTTTTCTGGGACACAGTGGCCTCCAAAGAAACTGTAGCTGCTTACCAAAGGTGTTTATTGGGGACAAAGTGGGCAGCGGAGCTTCCGCTGTCACAAACCTGCTCTTTATCCCAGGTGACAAATGATGGCCTGTGTTAGGCAGGAAGCAGTCACTTCTGCCCACTGAATCTGTAAATCTCTCTACAGACCAAGCTGTCTTGTTTGATGTCATTTTCATGCCTACCTTTGCAAACAGGTGGGTAGAACGTCAGAATTTTTTTTAGGCCAGGGACTGGGGATGAAACTGGATTGCCTGCAATTTGGATCTGTGATATTGCTGTGTCGAACTTTGCGTGGGGCTCTGGTTCCTCCATCCACAGGAAAGGGCCAAAAAACATTTGGGGACATGGAGGGGTGGCAGCACGAGTAGGTGCTAAGCAGGTGAGGGAAGCAGCTGTCAGAGGGGGACATGTGAGAGATCACTAAAATGAAGAAAGCAGGACAGGGAGTGACTTCTTGGTATTTCTTGTAGCTCGTCAATGTGGAAGCACAAAATGAGATTTCTGCTTGTTTTTTAAAATCGTAGGCTCATACTTATTTTTTTGTTTAAATAAGCGTGATTAGATTCTGGGACCTATTGCAACAGGCTGTTGCAGGTGCCACATCCTTAAATGGATTAAAAAAAAAAGATGCCATATGGCTCCTCTTAGGTTCACCCTGTTCCCTACTTCACCTTCCTGTACCTGTTCTCTCTCTGCTGATTTTTGCAGTCAGTTTTCCAGCTGATGCAGAGTGTGGGATCTCCCCAGGGGCTTTTCTGTCCTGCTGAAGTGAGGATGTCCTTGGGGATGGAGAGGTCTCTTCTGGAGCCTAAGCAAGTGCCATCTGAGGCCAGGGGACTTTGGGTCGAGCCCTTGGGATCACCATGGCTTTGTGCCCTCCAGCCTGTGGAAGGAGTGCGAAACATTCCTGGAAAACAGAGCTGTGTTCCAGAAGGGTTGCCATCCTGTCCTGTTGGGTTTTGGTAGTTCAGTCTGAATCAGCAGCTACTATTTCTTTCCAGGCTGAGCAAGCAAAAAGGTCAAAAGACCAAACTAGATTACTATATAAGCTGTAAAATAAAAGAAACATAGTGAGGGGTTTTGTACTCTGAAGACCACAGTGTTCTTGTGTAGTTCTGTAGCACTCTTCATCCTTGGATCCCCAGTCTTGACTTTGGAGAGCTCAGCTACAGGGAGCCTATGACTCTGGCATGACCTTAATCTTCACATCAAGAGGAGAGACAGCTCTGTGCACCAGGACTGGTCTCTGTGATGTGGAGACTTCAAAATGTACGTGCTGGGGTTTTTGGCCCCATGCTGGCTCCCACCTCTCCCCATCCACATGCAGTACCTTGGGCTGTTTTGCTCTCCTGAGCAGAGCTTGTCCCAGAGACAAGCTTGTCCCAGGAAGGGGGATGAATGTATAATAGCACTACCACAGTGCAGTTGCTGCATTTAGATTCTTTTATTTACTTTTTTGTTCTAGCCCAGCATCTTTACACACACATACACACGCCCCCCNCCCCCCCGCTTGTGGTGTTCCTGAGTCCTTTGTTTCTCCCACTCTGAAACAAAGGGGAACTCAGCAGAGCTGCAGCCCTCCCCTGCTCACAGTCCCTTCTTTCTACTCTTGTCCCATTCTCTTTGCTCTCCCTGAGTGGTTCTCCTTCCTGATTCCTTTTCACTATCGCTACTCCCTTCTCTGCTTGGACTCCTCTTCCCTGCCTCATGGGATGCTCCTGCCTCTTGCACTTGCATGACTAGCTCTTTCAGGTTCTCTTACGCTGCTCCATCTTCTTTCCCCATGCCTGTTCCTGGCTTCTCCTTCCTGCTGCTATTCGCTTTCTGTCTCCCCACTCCATCTCAATCTATTACAGTGGCTGGGTGAGGCAATTGTGAGAACACAGGCACTGCCAAAGACAGGACTTGGGAAGCTGCAGTTACTGGTAATATATGACCTTGGACTGCTATGATGAGATGAGGCTATTCAGTTAGCTCAGTGGCATAGTCTCTAAATAGACAGTAAATAAATATTTAACCTGAATTACACCTTTATTGCTTCTGTCCATCCAGACATCAAAAATGCAGGAAACTACTGGAATAAACAAGTACCACCCATTTATTCAGTGCATTGCCACCCACATGTCTCTACCCATAGACAGTCATAGGCAGTTCATTTTCACAGCAAGTTCCCCTCCCCAGCTACAAGGCTTCCCAGTCCCCTAACTGGGCTGCTTTGCATCAAGCCTGCAGCATTACAATGGCTGTAGCTGCAGAGTGGGTATTACCTTGAGGTCATGGACAAGTTCTTGTCGTCTGGAGAGCCAATGGCAGAGCTATGCTGGAGTGTGACTTAGGGGAACTGAAAGTGTGCTGCAGGCACCATTTATGGTAAGTGAGAAGCTTGCTGAAAAAGGTGGATGGTCTGAGTCAACACCTTTACCTGCTGCCCTGCTTCCTTGAGGGTGGTGTGTCACACGCCGGTGACTGCCTGGCTGTGCAGGAAAGGCTGCAGCCTTCTTCCCTGTGTGAGTAAGAGCAGAAGACTTCACACGGAGAGACCTGGGGGGCCCTATGGGTCTTCTCCCACTGCTTTCCCTTCCACCTAGGGACCACGGGGAGCTGGCAGCAGGCAGGGTAGCAACCAAGTACATCTCCTGTCCCTCACCTGGCTGCGGTGCTCACCTATAGGACTGCATGTGGCAGCATTGCAGGGCACAGGTGTGTCCTGCTGACACTGCCCTGTGGTGACCAGGAGCCCAGAAACAGCGCTGTATGTACAGCGGATCAGCTGGTGCATGGTCACCTATCCTGCTGTAGCGCCTTAGCTCTACCTGCAAGGAGGATGTTCAAGCTTTCCTCTTTTGCAGTGCTGCAGAAACATGACTGGCCCAGCTGGGGCCCATCGGAGCACACTTTTGTTGACTCAAGATCACTATTTTAGCAGATTTCTGTTGGAGCTGCTCACAAATATGGGAGTTGCTGGGTTAATCTTCATAAGATAGAAAAGTTGGCAGCAGAAGGAATTTTTCAAAAAGTAAATTAAAGGAGAGGAAAGAAGCGGGTGTGAAGTAAATTATTTGCACTGGAGTGTTTTCCTTTCTGACCAGCAGAGAATGTAGGGGTATTTCCTGAGGAGAAGAAGGCCACATTTAGAGGTGTCCTTCCTTTGCTAACAGAGGTGAAAATCCCTAGCAGTTAAACATTTCCAGCTCAGATATGCCCATTACTGGCAGAAGAGACTCTGTAATTAGTGTTCACTAGCCCTTTGGGCCTTGGTTTTAGTTCCCACATACATTTAATTTGCCACAAAGAAAGTTGCAGTACGAATGATCAAGGAAGTTTTTCCAAGTAATGTTATTGTTTCACGTGTGCCTGGGTAATTCCTGCAAAGAAGGAAATATGAACCAATATAACATATTTATCACATGGCTCAGAGAATGTTGTGGCTGTTGCCAGAGGAGATTTCTGCTCATAAACCTGCCTACTGGATTTTCAGGTGAGATTTTCTAGATGCTGGCTTGGTTCACCACCCTGCCTGCTCAGAGCTGCTTTGGGAGCAGCTGAGCTCCAGTGAGCCCTGGGGAGCAGAGAGCACCGCGCTGTTCTTGAGGCAGCCTGAATATCTCCATGCTACTACAGGAGCCTTGGTGCGTGAGGATAAAGCTCATGCAATGCTTCTGGAGGGGAAGGGTCAGCAACATCTGAAATGAAAGGAAACCAATGGATCACTATTGTAATCTCCCAAGTCTGAGCAGCTAGGTCAGGGCATAGCCTTTTTGGTAGGCTCTTCAAGTGTGGTAGACCCTTAGCTATTTCCTACGTCCCTTCATCTCTTAAGTCACAAGCAGGAGCTTTTTTTTTTTTTCCTGTCATTATAACAACATTAACTCAGGACTGCCTTAAGGACCCAGAGGAAATGATACAAGGAGGTTTTTGGGTAGTCTCCCAGATGTGGCTGATATGCTTATTTGAAGAGGGCAGATGTGTATCTGAAGAGGGCTTTCAGGTCTTTTGGCCTTCGCTACTGCAGACAGTTGCTCTTTCTGGTGGGTTTGGATAAACCTACTCTCAGCTTAGTTTCAAGCCTAACTTGCAAA
>VXAL01002744.1:217069-293595 GCA_013399475.1 Chauna torquata | reverse complement strand
GGGGGGGGAAGCAAAATGTTTTCCTAGCAAGAAGGTTTCTTATATTCCTAGGTAACTCATGTCTTGCAGTGAGGCAGTGGGTCTGGATCTCTAAGTATCAGGAGTCTTGAGAGGTGTCCTTGTGCAACCTGGAATGACACTGTTTGATAAATGCCTCTTACGTGAGGTCTCCAGTACTTCTGACTCCTCTTTGAGCAAACAGCATCATGAAAGCAGTTTTTCCTCTTGGACCTAGAAAAAGTAACCTCTGGCATGAGCCTGTCTGACATGGTGAATACGACTGCATGCATGCATGGGGCAGCAACCCTAAAGCTCCAAAAGCTGAATTTTTTGTTGAACGTATTGAGGTGTCTTATTGAAAACCATCCTTGCAATTGGATGTGTTCAGCAGAGCGCTGCACAATCTGCAAAGCTTCTGCACACGTCTGAGTGTCCCTCTGACTGAGGTGCTCTGGGAGCTGAGCTTGTGACTGTGCTCGTTACAGGAAGGTCATCAGCCAAGAGGTCAGGGCCAGAGCTGGATGGCGACAGGTCTCAGCCAAGCTGATGTCTGGAGGTGGGACCACTTGCAAAATTCAGATCCCAGGTTTCAAACGCTGGGTGTGGAATGTGCAAGACAGTTTTTAATCAGCCTTTGCTCCGAAACGTTTCTCTCATTAATCCTTCCGTGCAACTAACCTTTGCAGTAAGTGAACTTTTTCCTTTTCCCCTTGTCACACAGCTGGGTTCCACTTCGCACCCACTCTAATTACTAGTGAAATACAGCATCTTTATGATGCCCCGGTAGTCCAGAGACTCCAGTCTGGGGCAGGAAATTCCCATCATTAAGGGTTTGCTGAGCTCTCTCTCTCCAGAAAATGACATTTACTAATTACATCATTTTGATGTATATGATACCCAAACCAAACATGTTATAAATTAGCAAAAGCTCATTTGTTTCATGAAAAGTATTGTTCTTCTTTTATTCAATGACCTTTTTGTTCCTCTACATCCTGGACCAATCAAGTGCGGGTGCAGGAGCTGACTTCTGAGCACAGACAATAGCTTATTCCGTCTATTCTGTTCAGACGACTGTAGGAATAGGCAGTCACTTTGTCATGTGGAGACTGGAGGTTGTATAAAACCCTTTTTCCCACCATTTAGAGAGAGTCTGAATCCTGAGAGGAAAACCCTGTCATAATAATAATAATCCAGAAGCTAGAGCCCATTGAAGTTTTCTCAGCTTTCTGATTTGGGTGGGGTTGGAATGCAGCCCTCCCCGGCTGAGCCACAGTTTAATTTTTAGAGCTATAGCATAGGTTGATTTTTCTCTGTTTCTAGCAGCAGGTTGCTTTTTTTTTTTTTTCAATGAACTTTATATGCAGTTTCGACAGAGAAACTCGAGTGCTCACTGGTATAACGAGTCCAGGGGCTGGCTGGCATGACCACGCTGATTTAGCCTCCAGACCCTCTGAGATGGGGAGTGTCTCTCCTGTGTGCTTGTTGAGCTGCCCAGCACGATGGTCCTGTACTGGACTGGCTGCCCTGGAAGGGCTGGAGGATGGAGAGAGCAGGGTGACAGGGGAACCATCGTGGCAGCAAGATCCTGAGGTGTCTTCTGCAAGTGGCCTCAGCCAGCGCCACCGGGAGACTGGGGCAGGAGAGCGGGGATGGAGGGAGGAGGAAGCAGAGGAAGGAGGAGGACTAAGACCTCCCTAAATCTCAGGAACAGCTGCAGCTCTCCAGTGCCACCAGTATCCACAGAGGAAGCCCTGAGACATGATCTGAGACACATTACATGTGTGTGGTGGGGTTAGGAGACAGCTGAAAGACCTCGTTAGCATCATTCATATATTACTGAGCAGTCCTTTAATACTGTTCTTCTTCCTACCGGCCCTTTTGGAAGCCAGTGTGTACCATTCACAACAAGTGTTTATCTTTCAGCTTTAAAGACAGACGTCAGAATATTTCCCTCCTTATTCATGCTCCATCTCTTCTCACAGCCCAATTATTCATGACATCATCACCTTTTCCTCCTCAGTCCCAGACACAGTGTTTCTGTGGCTACAATTTCCTGGACAAGAATTCCCAGTTTGCATTGTTGGGGGGGGAGGGCAGGGGGGAACACACACACACACACACACACACACACTTGTTTTGTGTGGAAATATTAAATGAGAAATATGGCCATGGAAAAGTCAGATGCGCACACACAGCAACGACAACAACAACCACCACCACCAAGGTTATTATAATTAATTTAAAATCTGTTTAGAAAAGGGTTCCTTTTATGTTGGACTGGCTCTTTAAGTGGCTCAAGAAGTATGAAAAACAGGAAATCAAACTGCCTCATTAGGAATTGACTCTGCTCAGTAATTAGAGGCTAGAAAACAAAACAAGGAAAAGCAGGTGGCGAGTGAGCCCCAAGCAGGCAGCTATTGTACCATGGCAATGATCTGCAGGCTAAGAGAGTTATTTTCTCAGAAAAGTGTTACTTCCACAGAGAAATGATGATGAGAATCATCTAAAGTTAAATGGGAAAGTGCTGCTTTCTCAAACTCAGTGCTGCTGCTGCTAGCTTGCCTCAGTCTGGAGCTTAATTTGTAATTAGGCAGGATTTTGCTGTGCTTAAAAAAGAAAACTCTGTTCTCCAGCATCGACTGCTCGCCCGCGAAAATCACGTTAAAAGTAATTAGCGAGTGATAGCATATTTTGCTGATACAATCAGATGAGATAACCCTAGACATTAATATCAATTATATTTTCTAACAATAACCTTTGCTGAGCAAATGTTGCCAGTGATTTCCAGCAAATATCTGTTAATACTTTAATCATGCTAGAGCTCTTGTAAGGATTTGCGTTCTGCCCACATTTATGCTTCGAGTTTTACAGGAATGTGCTTTCTGCAGAAAGCTTGCATCTGAAGGCCATGCGTGATTATTTGCCAAAACCAAATGTGAGTTGCGTGAGCAATCGTCGTGCCCAAGGTGGGTGCCTGCTCTGCCAGGTGGCGGTGGTGGGACTTTGACTCATCCCACCACACCCTGGTAAGGCGCACATTGTGAAAGGTAAACACTTGTGGGGAGTGGAGACAGTTCTTTATGGATCTGTAGAATAAATTTGTAAATAAATCTTTTCCCAAGAGTTAAGCAAGTGGATGCCAAAAAAAAAAAAAAAAAGACATCATCAAACCATTTTTGTGTGCAGAATAATAATGAAGGAAATAGCTTTTTTTCGCATGGCTCTATCATAGGCAGAAAATAGAAGCTACTTTTGTTGTATGCGTTTTTTCAGTGGGAATTCTAGTGCAGGTCTCTAAAAACAACAAATACCAACTGATGATAAAGCGTGAGTATTTGCCTACTGTTTACTGCTGATATCCTGTCAGGATATGGTGCAGCTTGGTGAGTGTATGTTGACTCAGGATGGGCCTGGTGTCTGTGTGAAGTCCTCCATCAGGAATCATGGAATCGTTTAGGCTGGAAAAGACCCTTAAGATCAAGTCTGACCATTAACCTAGCACTACTAAATCCACCGCTAAACCTAATCACCACATCCACACGTCTCTTAAACACCTCCAGGGATGGGGGCTCCACCACCTCCCTGGGCAGCCCGTTCCAATGCCTAACCACCCTTTCGGTGAAGAAATTCTTCCTGATATCCAATCTAAACCTCCCCAGTGCAACTTGATACCATTTTCTCGTGTCCTATTGCTTGTCACCTGAGAAAAGAGACCGAATGCTGACCCCTCAGAGGTCTGTAGATAGTGGAGCGGGGCGATGTGAGGCTCGGTGGTGTGCTTCCTTGCTGACCGGGGACCTGCTTGAGTGGCTATGGTCACTGCGGAGGAGCACGGCATTTGCACTGTGCACAGCACGAGCGTGTATCCAGGCTCTGTGCTTGATTTATCATTAAAGAGTTGCTTGCTCCTGGCCAGCAGCCTGGCGATGCGTCAGTCTGTTGGGGAAACATGGGCAAGTGCTGCTTCTGGTGGAAGAGGAGAGGTGGGATGGTGTCACCTTGTCAAAGGGTGTGGTGAGCATCACAAACAGAGACCCGCACGCTGCTCGCCCGGATGGGAAATGTGCCCCTTTCACGCGGCGGCTGGTGGCTGTCTTGGAGGCTGGCCTCTGGGCTGCCAGGAGCCACCCCGCTGAACGCGGGGACCTTGGGGTGGCCTAGGAGATCAGACGTGGAGAGCACTGCAGGCTGCCGGCTTCCCTCAGTGGAGTGGCCCCAGAAAGTGTGGATGTGGATTTGAGTGGATTTCCTCTCCTGGCGCCCGCTTTGGAGGGGTTTCCTTTGGTTGGTAGACTTGTGTTTCTTTCCCCTTGTGATACGTGCTTGCTGCAAGGCTAGAGGTTTCCTTACTGGCAAGCCGAACCCTATTCCTAGATCTATTGACATTTACTATAAGTGCTTGAGCTGGGCAAATAATCCACGAATATATGTTGACATTTCTAAATCAATTTGCTTTGGCTGGTACTACACCTGTCTAGGGATTACTCTTCGCAAACATGTAATGGCCTGACTTCTGCTGCCATAAATATTCACAGAATGTGTTTCAGCATCTGAGAGACCACATTTGAAACTGGCTCGTAAGGGTGTTAGGCCTGCCCCGTGTGTATTTATTAGGGAGCAGATATAATTTCATGACTTAACTGCCTGATTGCAACCAACTGCGTTACTGAAAACTGGGGTAACTGTAACACAGGAGGCCTTCGAACCCTACATTGCTATGATTAATCTACAGGGCCAAACATTAGAAAATGTATAAATCAAGATAACGAACGAACCTGTGGAAACCATAAATAACCTTAAAGAAACAAGCAAACAAAAAAATACCCTGGCTACATCCAATGTGAATAATTCCTTGGGATCCAGAAGTTCCTAGCAGGCACAGCTAATGATTTCCTGCGGTCTCCGCGGTGCAGCGGCTGAGAGGGAGATGTGGGGGAGAACGCCGGGCCGCATCCAGTATTGTTTTCATCGGGCGCTCGTAGGTGGGATCTGTGAACTCCTGAGAATGAAAGCCTCGCGGCCCTGGCGGAGATCCAGGCGGCGTTTGGGCAGACATTGTGCAAACTTCCCCCCACATCTCCAGGGGCTGATTTACTGCAGGATGAATGGGTTCCCGGGCCTCCCCGCCAGCACGGCCCAGCATCACCCACATGAGCGGCCCATGGCGGCCGGCTCCTTCCATCCTTCCCCTCCTCGTGCAGCGGGAGGCGTCACTCCCTCTTGCAAACCGGCGTGATGCTGATTTGCACCGGGCTTGCTATTTCAGTCCCGGGAGCCCCAAAGTTGCCAGATTAGGTTCTTTCGTTGTTTTTACACATATCCCTTTGGGGCTGAGCTGAGCTGTTAAAAATAAGGCACTAGAAAGACAAATGGTTTCCGGGGGGGGAAGGGAGAAGGGAAGAGGGCTAGGACAGCTGTAAAATGCTGCAAGGTTAAATAAAACATTCGCCTGCTTGTGTAGTTCTTCCTCGTGTTCCTGAAACTAAGAACGACCTGAAGAAACTGGAGGAATCATTCTGCTGCTGTTTTTTTTTTTTTTTTTTAAACCTGTTACACAAAACATTGTTTTTTCAATTTCAGGAAGTCTCTTGATGCCCTTTGGTTGATTTTGTTTTGCTTGTTATCTGGACAACTAATATTTTTTCCTGTTACGGGGAAAAAAGATTTTCCCAAGCAGATTAAAGATGTTTTTTAAGTGTATGAATGGTGACATGGTTCACTTTCATTGCTTTGTTTATTTTTAATAATGAAAAACACCTTAATTTATCGTAGCAAGACGTCCATCCTGGAGTAAACCTTGAATCAAGTATTTGCTTGTTGTTTCTGATTTGTTTGGGGCTTATCTAAGAGCAGGCTGCGAGCCTGTTCTCATGCTTTTGTGAAAATGTGGCACGTGACGGAGTTTTCTTTGCAGCACATTGATGCTGCTGGACAAGGAAAGCAGCAGCACTTGAGAGAGGGGCCTGCTTTATTTGGTGGCTTTGAAGCAATCCGATTATTCCTCTGGTGATGTATTTTATGCCCATATCCATGTGAGCAAAACAATGGGACATCGGTTTCTGGGCTTTACTCTTCTTCCTGACAGCTAAAAAACACAAGCAGCCTCTGTGAGAGAAGGGAATTTGGTATGAAGTCTACAGGTGAAAGCTCCGGCTGCTAAATAGCTGGGTAGGTGAGAAGGAGCTGCTGGGTCCTTTTTTTTAGATGCTATATGGTGCAGTGGGATGCGGGCAGCCTGGGGACCATGAGATGACTGGCTGCTCCCTGCTGGTGCTGGGGGGCTGGTGGGTGAGGATGCTCCACCGGCGAGTGAGGACAGGCAGCAGTGGGTGCAGAGGAACCTGCTGGTCCCAATGGGGTGGGGGTGGCTTGGTGTCTCCCTGTTGCTGCCGCTGCTCAGCACACTGCCGTAGATGTCCGTGCTGCCACTCGGGTGTCCTCTGATAGATGGATGAGCGACTGGATCCTACCACAACAAACATCCCAACTTGTCCCTTTACCCACCCGCCTGGAGGAAACACCCGGGGCCGTCCTGCCCGCTGACGGCACGCAGGAAGCGCGGCGGTGATGTTTTTCTTGGCACCAGGACCCGCGACGCTAGAGGCTTGCACGTGCCACCTGACCCCAGCGAGCTGCCTCCACCAGCGGCCGCCCCGCTGTTTGGAGGAAAGGCCAGGCTGCTGCGACTTCTGGGGCGGCTCCAGGTTAATACCAAGCTCGTATTAGGGGTTCTCTAGGGAGCAGATAAAGAAGAATTTCTTTACAGAGCTAGCAAGAGAGAGGCTTCCAAAATGAGAGAGCGCCTTGCTCCCTGAAATGCCTGAAAGCAGAATTCAGCTTTGCCTTTCCTGGATATCTAATAAGAGAAACGGCAGTGCATTTTGAGCAGGTGCTTTCAAAGAAGAAAAACAAAATCTGTAAGCAGGAATATGGCACCATTTCAGCAGTAACTAAAAGGGTCTGGATCTGTTGGTGAGAACAGCTGCACCTAGAGACCTCTTGGACAAACAGCTGGATCAGACCCAACGCAGGCTGTTATTGCCTCATTATTACGTTAGCCACTGAAACATGCGAGTTGCTGCACACAATCTCTTTTCCAAATGATGATGGTACGGCTACTACTATTTTTATATGCTCCTATTGCAGCAGTGATGGAAAAGTCCTGGTCAAGACTGGCAGCCTAGGGTATTAATTTCTGCACAAAAGTGGGGGGAAAATATTAGCAGAAGGGAATTATGAGAAATGAGGAAGAGAAGCAAATGCCTAAATCACATCGTGTCTGTGTGTGTGTGCAGATTTGTGTTGCCCCTACAGATGGAGGACACTCCATTCCTGTCTGAAAGAGATGTTCTGGGAGGAGAGGCTGACAGGAGGATCCAGCTGATGGCCATGCCAGGCACCAGGGACACCACCAGGCTGTGAGTCCCTGGTGAGCATCACCTGTGGCTCCCCACGCCCATTGGTAGCAGGGCTCCATTTGAGCTCAACCCAGGGCCCTCAGCCTCTTAACCTCCCTGTCTTGACCTCCATGTCAAACTCATTTGGAAGCTCGTTGCCCTGTTTTCTGTAGCTGACTCACCCAGCCTTTGGTTTATTTGGCCCTGTGGCAAGCGTGGGAAAAAGCTGAGAAGGGAGTGATGGAGCCTGGACGGATGGGGGAGAGGATGTGAAGGACACATCCCAAGCAGCAAACCCCTCACTGGGGTCTCACTGCTAACGCAAGCAGTTAACTAATGGATTTGCACAACAGCTCTATGCGTCCTCAGAAAAATGGACCCCTCGTTTAATAACAGGAGAACAAAAGTTGGGGGAGGTATAGCCAGCACTCCAGGCACATAAAAATCAGAAAGGAAACCAAAAAGTTTTTGATGAGGTTTAAATGTGGGCCTTGTAACAGTGCTGGGAAATGATGAAACATCCTAGGCATCCATCATTACCCTGATTTCAAGACAATGGGTCTGAGGGCCTGCTTGGTGCGGGGTTAGGTCAGCCTTTCCTGCCAACCTTGCGGCCGTGGTGAGTTGTGATCCTGAGGAGCCCCTTACCAGCAGCGCAGGACGAAGCCCTGGGGTGATGTCGTGCAGACTGCAGCTGAGCTGGTAACAGGCAGCGAAGGGCTTTGAAGAGCAAGTCCTGTTCTCAGCTCCTTTTTGGTTCCTCCATCTCCCTCAGCGCAGATGTAAGTGATGCTCCATGGTGAGCCTTGCCTTTGCATTGCCACCTTCCAAAGGGCTGCAGAGGGGTGCCTAGCCTGGCCGAGGCTCAGCTTTCTCAATAGCATTTCACACGTTGTTTTTGCTTGCCGGTCATGGTAAATGAGTGACTTTGTGGGACTCTGTGCAATGCTTCCAGTCTGATCTGGTGCTCAAAACATGTGCCGTGCAGCCAGGAAGCAAGATGCCTCCCTGGCTGGCCTGCTGGAGGATGGGGTCAGTCTCTTCCTCCTCCCTATACCTCCCTCTGATTTATATGCCCTGTGCATGGTGCTCGGAGTGCTCTGGATGGACAGCTGCACAAGGAGGTGAGCAGCTCAGGGAGCACAAGGGACACGTCCAAGCTCAGCGCTGCGTTTGCTCTGCACGAGGCAGGCAGAGCAAGAGAAGCATCAGCCAAAATTTCCTCTTCCATGAAAACCACCCACAGGGCTTCAGAGCGCTGTGTGCACGAGCGTGTGTGTGTCTAGAGACGCGGGACGCGTGTTCCCACTTTAGCTATTCAAGAGCAGCAGTGTAAATGGGCTCCCCAGGGAGCCCTTGCTGCCTCTCTGCTGGAGGAGACACAGCTGCAAAGTATCACTCAGGAGGAGAAAGCATGGGAGAAATGGAGGTTGTCTCGGATGCCTTTAAAAAGCTGGTAGTATTGAACTCAGAGCTACTGTTCTCAGCCTGTAGACTCCTCTTTGATTCTGTGGCAAAATCATGTGGCTGAGGTCACTGATCACAGCTGTACGGCAATGCAGTTTTTAAGGATGCAGGACTATGACTTACAATCCTGTGAGATCAAGTAGAAAGAAAATCTTGACCTTGAAAGGGGGAAAAGCCTCTAAACTCTGAGACCAGCTAACTGCAAAAATAGCCAAGAGAGCTAGGAAAAAAACTGCCCTGATATATTCCAATTTGTATAAATAGGCTCTCTTCTCTCCAAATGTTCTTCACTACAAAAGCAATGTCAAGTTGAGTCAACTTGTGACCCAGCTGAAATGACATGTATTTGTTTATTTTACTTACGCTCCTGTTTACAATGTGTTGCACTTGGTGGACATCTTTTTGTGCATGCTGTTGCATTCCAGTATCAAAATGCATTTTTGTATTTGCTGCCCAAACTCTGGCTGAGGAACTGTGTTTCCGGGTATCAGTAACATAAATGCGTGTGTGTGTGCACTTGCTAAGAACTCATTGCTCTGTAAATTAAACCTAATTATGCATTCAGAATAATGATGAAAACCTCTGCTTTTTATCAGCTATATGATTTTAAGAAGGAGGAGGAGATGGGTTTGCTACTCAGACCCATTCCAGGGAAGTGTTTCGATGGACTGTAGGCAGGCATTGTAACCCTTTGTGTTAAGGTCTATTATATACACGACAGTGTAAGATACCAGTCCAAGGAGTATTTGGGATGCTCCTTTTCACCCTCTGAGTGCACGTTTGCTGTTCTGGACATGTTTTGCAAATAGTGAATGTGAATGCTCTAGTCAGTGGTGGATTTTGTGGGCCCTGGTGAGTGCTTGCTGCGTTGTGGTTGGCCGTTCCTGCAGTATGCTTGCTATGCTACAGTGTTTCGGGCTCCTGTTTGGGTGGTCTGTGCCTCACAGGTGGGGATGCCTTCTAAATGTTTGTGAATCATCAGTAGCTGTTTGTAATGCATAACTGTATTTGATAAGAAGCTATTTTCTCACTAGCCACCTGGATGCTTCCCATACAGACTGCACATGCAAGGGTCTATTCATGTTGGCCCACACAATGGATTTCCTTTCCATGAGCATTCTTGGAAATAAAGCCTTGCTCCCCAAATGTCTGTACATAACAAGGTTTATGGATTCCACCTAAATAAAGTAATGGTTTTAGTAGCAAGAACATTTGTCAATATTGTTGTGCTGCATTTTCCTGGCTCCAGGTTATGTCAGCAGCCCACTGGAGGCTGCAGCTTCTATTTGAGTGTTAGCACACAAGAATAGAAGGGTTGGCTTGGGAGAATGTCGCAGGATGGAGACCAGAGCCCTGGATTGTTTTATTGCAGGAATCAGATTAACTCATATGAGCTCATTCTCTGCTCTTCATTGCATTGTATTTGGCATTTCCTGCAGCATGCTCGCATCTAGGTTAAGTGGCATTGTTCTGGAGTCCAGCAGGGAACAATCTGGTATTGACTAAGAGAGGGGGAAGGACAAGATGATCTCATAAGTTTTCACCATTTTTGGTACCTGTGTTTCATTTGTATGTCCATTCTTTTAACTTTCTTCTCTGCCTCTGTGATTATTCTCCATAAACAACATGCAGGAATGCTCCATTCTATAGTGCAGTTTGGAGTCTGTGTGCTCAACCAAGCTGGGGAGAAACAGCCGTCCTGTCAGGCATGGGATTATGGGCCTGCTGTTAAACAAGTGAAGGGCAGGACTTCTCCAGTCACCAGTTTGTACTTGTCAGCATTAGCTCTTTTGCTTCTCACCACCTCCATTGAGTGCTGTTCTCCCAAGGGGAGGTTATGAGAAAAGCCCCAATGCACCGGTGTGGAAAAGCCTCTGACTGTCCCAAATGTCATGCAGAACTTGGAGGACTGCATTGTTCAAACTCAGTGAGGTCTGTATGAGCATCTGCTGAGCAGAGCTTATGTTATACAAGCTGCTCTAGGAGCGCGCTTGGAGCATTATCAATATGGACTTGGACTTTCCTAGAGAAAACAGGGCTGCTCCTGACCAGCAAGGGTGTTTGGGCAGCTAATGTCAAAGAAAATCAGTTTCTGACACTTTGAAAATCTGGATCTTGCTGTCTTTGCTGTTGACACCCAAGCACTCATTGGTTAACAGCAAAATGCAGCTTTCACTGAACATGTTGATTGTGTGTCGTAGATCTGAGCACAGAGCAGCCGAAAAGACTTGGTTAAAGGCCAGGAAAAATCTGCCTTGAACAGGAAAAGTAGGGAAGCTTATTTTTGCAATGGAGGTGAAAAGAACGGAAAGATCTCATTTTCTTCTCTCCTCCCTGGAAACAATTCCTAACTCCAACAGTGACACTGTCATAGGAGCAAGAATGTGAGGATGGAAGAGGGACCTTCACGTACTGCTCTTCCAAAAGCAGTGTTGGGTTTCCTCCAACGATCTGGAGGAACTTCCACACATCACTTGTTGCTGGTGCCGTGTCATTTCAGTTGCCCTTTTTGCACTGAGTAGGAGCATCTGTAGCTCTGGTAGGGCAGAATTTATGGAGGAGCTGGCAAGTAATGGTCCTGGGACAAATGGATTACGTGTGGGTCTGGCAAAGGTGTGGAGTCACTGCATGAGTGCCTGGCCTGTTTACATGTACTGTTCAAGCTGCTGCTTGAACAGGAGATTGCTAACCCTAGGTTTGTCAGTGGTGGGAGAGACTCTGATCGTCTGCCTGGCAGGGTGGTCTGGGAGACTGGTCTGCACCCACCACACCGGGACCTGCAGTACTTGGGCCTCTGCATCTTTGAAGCACATAAACTTACCTCTGGATTTTTTGGTCACAAAAGGTATGAAATACACAGGAATGCTTCCTTTTGACTCAGTTGGAGGCAGCTGTTGAAGGTGGATAGGCTCTTCCAGTTCTTCTGAAGTTGTATTACAGGAAGAACTTTGTTTGCCGCCAGGACCTCCTTCCTCCATCTCAATTTCTATGTGTCACTGTCCCCGTGCAAATCACAGTTCAGAAGCAACCAGAGTGGCTTCAGCCTCATCACACATTTTACTTAATCACAGTCATGTTTTATGCAGTATTTCCTACACGCCTGTGTCACTCTAAGGGACATGTGGTGTGTGCCGGGCACAAGGGCACTGGGAGGGTCTCCCTCCTGCCAGCTGATGGACAGGAGTTTGCAGAGGTCTCCCTGCAGCTGTGTTTTGTGAGTCTGCACTTCTCTGAGCCCATGTGCAGGCCAGGTAAAGGTGCTGGTGGGTCAGAGCAGCAAAGGCCCCGCTGGGAGAAAGCTGGATGATGCAAAGCAGAGCGAACCTGGAAGGATGGGGAGTCATGCTCACCATTACTGGGTGGGGCTATTCTAAGAGGAGCTGGGTGACAAAACTCTGTCCCAGGGCAATTTTAGAAGGATTTTTACTTTCTCCTGTGGCAATGGCAAGCTCCAAGGATATACCATCTCGCCTGTTATAGGAAACTACAGGTGCAACTTCTCATCCATTCAGAGAGGCTTATCTAGCTCGGGTTTAAGCCAAAGCCATCAAAATACCTCTGAAAGGAGACCAGTATCATCTTCATCCTCCAGTGAGGGAAAATGAGGCACCAAACAATGAAGTGATGGATTCAAGGCAGCCTGCAGGCCAGTTGCAATTCGGGCATTATGTGTAGGTACTCTTCCCAGCATGGGCCCCATAGCCCGGCACAGCAACCCTGGCAGGGAGCTGAACTCGCCAGAGACATTCCGGCAGAAAGGGAGAGGCAGGTTTCCTCGGGGTTGAGTACAAATACACCCTGGCAATGAGCAGTAGGTAGTGTTGCACTGACATGTCAGAGAAAAGCCTGTTTGTGCCAAATACATTGGAGAAATTGTTTTGGAATGGTTCATTGGTGTGAAGATACGGCCCCAAAATAGTGTCAGGAGCAGAGGAACTGTAGCCATGTTCTGGGGACGTGCCAGCTGTCTGCATTAGAGAGGAAGGTGATAGATTAGGAAGGAATATGGGTACATTTACTCCTCCACATTTTTCCTCAAATCTCTTTTAAAAATCCTGCAGGAGAGGACACGGTTTCCCAGCCGTGGGTGCTTTTCATGACCGTACCAAGACAAGGTGGGGAGCACGACAGAAATGCCATTCCCCATGGGGGTCCCTTGTCTCTGGTGGGCACTGGAGGGTGGGTGGAAGATGCTGGGTGAGAGATGGGGCCTTTGGACTATATGGTGCTTAAAGAAACTAGTGAATCCTGCAGATTTGGGGGATTTCTGACACCCTTCCTGATGGCTCAGGGGGGATCAAGGCAAGCTGTGGATGTGGGTGAGCGGAAGGGATGTACAGCTACCCAGCAGCCCTGCTTTGGGCACCAAGTGGGGAAGGAGCAGGGTTTAGGGGTTGCAGCCCCCCCAGCCTCCTTCCTCCAAACTCCCCCCGAATACTCCCCAACGCACAAGCACGTGGTCCTTGTTGGCAGTGTGATGCTGCAGCTGCCACCAGAGACCCGGGCAAATCTGATCGTGGAGGTGGTGGTGGGGGAAGCAACCCAGGAATGAAAAGAGCCCTCTGTCACATGCGGGTTGTTCTCCAAGGTGGCATTGCTGTTTCCCCAGGCAGCAGCAGGCTGCAAGGCGACTTGGGTGGGAAGGTGACCGTGGCGGAGCTGAGAGCTCCCCGCTCCAGCCGAGATGGGGATGCTGTTTACAATAAAGAGCAAGCTACAAAAGGAGGGAGGGACTGCAGCGAGGGAGCTGAGATCTCCATGGAGACACTTCACCTGCTGCCATGGGTGTCTCTGGGGACTGGCACTGGCCAGGTCCTCAGGAAGAAACGCGCCTGGCACGGGCACGGCAGGATGCTCACTGCCTGCGCTGCCCGCAGCCAGGTGGAGCTTTCCGGGCCTGTTGTTCAGTGCAGGAAAAAATGGCATTGAAACAGTCTTAAGGTTGGGACCCAAGCCATAGAAAGCCAAGGCATTTTAAAAGAGTAGGCCAGCTGTTTGCTCTCAGAAAGGGGCCCAAAGCCCCTGGAGGAGGGGAGTGGGCAGAGCAGGGGGAGGGTGGGGAGAGGATGCTGTGTTTGCCTGGGCTGACAACGCAGTGGCTTTCCTTGCCTCGGGTGTAAGCTGACGGTGGCAGAAAGTATCCTTTTGATTGAGCCTTACTGTTGTTATTTTCGAGCAACTCTTGCTGAAGGGCAGAGATATGGGAAAAGGGTCTGACTTCATGCTGACAACAGCCAGCCATACGCACAATGCCGGAAACAGCAGGGAGCTAACTCAGCTGCTGTCTCCTGGCTTAGGTACGGAGGTGGTGGGAGGCTGGGAGGTGGTGATGGGCTGTGTGGGTGCTTCCAGCCTCCAGACTGAAGATGTGGATGCTCCTCTGTGACCCTGGGTCAAGAACTTGCATGCTCATCCATGGGATGCATCAGGTTACGTGTGTGCTGCAGAGTAGAGGAGAGGTGCATAGGGTATCCACTGAGCAGCCATGTGGAGACCTTCCTGACCTGTTTGTCATCACGCCCTGCAGAGGACAAAGGGCTGTATGAGATCCAGAACACCCTTCCTCCGGCACTGCCCGCTGGTGCTGCTCCAGGTCTTTGAAGTTTTGATGTTTTGGATCATGAGTTCCCGCAGCTGAAAATGTCCTGGTCCCTGGGAGGTCCAGGGACCCTGTTGGTCAGAGTCAAGGCAAAGAAACCCTGAGATGTGACTTGCAGGCCAGGGCCCCTGGGCATGCCGAGCACAGCAGGGCAGCAGTGGTTCAATATAGAACAGAGCCAAGCAGCGGTGGCAGTGGCACAGCTCCCTTTCTATGGAGACCAGGCTGTTGCAGTGGTTCTCCAGGAAGAGGGAGATGCTGGTTTAACCTCTTCCAGATCTCAAGGGATTAAGATCCCCATCGCCCATTTCTAGCACTAGTGCTAGCACAACTATCATATCCCAGAGACAGATGAAACAAACCTGCGCTCAGATGTTTATCCCCATTTTTCCTGAGGACACCATGGGTGGGGGATGCTACCAGTTACTCCCCCCTTCCAGGCTGCACTGCTCTCCTAGATGAAGTGCAAGATTCATGGCTTTAGAAGGAGATGAGACATGGAGCAGCTGTACTCAGTAAGCTGTGGGGACACGTCTCAGCTGTGCTGCACTAGCGTTTTGGACCCGTCCTGCTTGAAGGAGGGTGGGACCGAGGGACTCAAGGCTGCTGTTTCCAGAGAACCCTTTGAACTAGTGTAGGGGAGTGAAGGGAAATGACAGCATGGAGCCAGACCTTTTACCTTCTTGTCCTAGAGCTGGGGCGTCAGCAATGGATACGATGAAGTGATGGTATGGGTTGTGCTCATGTGCCAAGTGCTGCGTCACATGGATATGGAAATCACCTAATCCACCTAGCGTAAACAAAGGAAATGGGGAAGTGATTTACTGTAAGATTAATAAAAATGCGATCCATCTCAAAAGGGAAATGCACAGACCACGCTTTGGGCTTTGGGGAGCGTCAGCAAGATGGAAGGGGGAGTGGGCCAAAGAAAAATGTTTTCTCTGCAGCCTTTGGCGTAAGTGATGGACTCATCCAGTGCTGTCCTGCCCTGGGGTCTCCATTCCCAGGGAATGGCCCAGAAAGCCCAGGAAGACAGCCCAGAGGAAAGCTGGCTTTGCTTCATGCCTCTGTGTGCAAAGCCATGGGGAACTGCTGGTTTGGGAGCACGCACTCATCACTTGGGGACATGTGAGACCGGGGAGCGGCTGGCTCTCTCGCAAAACCGTCCGACCAGAACAGAAGTCATTTTCCTTTTCCCATATTCCCTGTAGGAAGTGGCGGGCTGTCAGCAGGTTGCGTGAGGTTAAACAGTCACATCTGAAGTGTTCCCCTGCCGTGACGTGTCTGAACCTCTGCAGCTCCGAGTCTGGCCCTGCACCTTGCTGTTGCCCACAGGAGTAAGAAGAAAAGCAAAATGCATGGAGGCAAAAGAGGTAAAAATTATAAGGGACCAGCAGGGACAGACACTGCCTGACTCTCCTCTTTCATTCACCAGTTTATGTCTCTTGAGTGAGGCAAAATTTCTCCAGGTGTGTTCCAGCAGAAATCAAAAGGGGAGTGAAACCATGAGAGGGACAATAACAGTAATAATTACAATTATCATAGTTTTCTGTTAGCCTGGCTAAATGGTGTGTAAGTATAGACTGGGTTGTTTGCAAGATTGCAAAGAGGATGTGTTGAGATGGGTAATGGAGGTTAACAGTTCCTCCTAACATCTGACATGCAACTTTCCAGGAGAAAGATGCTGGTGTCATTTAAAACCACTCTGGTTGATACTAAAGTCTAGTGTCCAAAGAAATATTACTGTGTTGAGGCTAAGCTCATTTGTCTCAAGATATTTTCTGTCTCTAATTTATCAGATTCTTGGTAGCAGGAGGTAAATGAAAGAGTTGGCATTTGTTTAAATGAGCATAAGACAGATAAGGATCAGGGAGGAATCAGTGATGGTACTCAGATCAATCGTTTATGTCCCCTTTGTGCTTTTAACAGGAGACTGACTCACATTTCATCATCCTTCTCTTTGCATTTCTCCCACTCCCACCATCTAAATTCCACCCCTTACAACAGCCTTTAGCAGCCCTCCTGCTACACAGAAACTTGCAGGTCAGGATAAAAAACAAACACACGCATACACAAAAGAAAATGCCAAAACCCAGACCCTTTTGTTGCATCGGTAATGCCTGGGGCTAGCAGACAATCAGAGCTTACCCTTCAAGCTATCCTCTGGCCAGAAGAAAATTGCTTCCCCAAGCCACCCATTGCACAGCAACAGAGTCCATGAAGTACTTCATGAGCAAATTTTCTTCTGAGTCCCAGGTGTGGAGCCTGTCAAGCATGGGACAGCAGTACTAGCGGAGAGATGGTCTGAGCAGAAGTAGCAGCAGGAGCTGCCCTCAAGAGTAGAATGGCTTTTGGAGGGCATTAGACTTGACAGTCATGTTATATAGCCCAGATGTCCTCTGATTTTCAAATGTTATCTTTGAAATCTCCAACACATCTTCATTCTTACTACCATGACTGTCCTCTAGGCTCTTTCCCTATGGGCTACTGTGAAGAAAAGCTCCATAGGGGGGACAGAGAGGGATGAAAGAATGGCCAGATTTGAATGGCTAGGCTATTTCACAAGCATAGCCAAAGCAAGAGCAGCAGGCCATGCTGGTTCACTGGAAAGGCATGACCCAGGAGATGTAATCAGTAACCTGAATTACTTATTTGCATTTCCCCTGAAGAGTCACTTTTCTGAGCTCTGGGATTGCATAAAACCTTCAAAAGTGAAAAACTTATGTAAACTAGATGATTAGTAGACCAAAGAATTTTTAAATTATTTTCAACATGATGTTTCTTTTATGAAGTGATGCCAGCTACTAATACAGGCACAACTTCTTCTGAAAATGCTGGATAAATGCCTGCTCTTACTGGTTTTCCACACAGCTGGAAAAAATTCCTTGAGCGGAAAAGTCCCTCGGCAGGCAGCTTATATCAAAATAGATCCTCTCTGGACACCCTACGAACATGTGCGTCTTCAGAGCTTTTCCCAGAACCAAGAAGGACCTGGAGAAGGTGCATTTGTGGGGGACCTGGCTCTGCAGCACTTGCCCAGAGGCCCTCAGCAAAGGCTGGGGCAGAGCTGAGCTGGCCTTTGCTGAAAACAAGAGCTGCCCACAAGTGGCTCGACGTTGCGTTGGCAGAGAATCCTCCAGTGAGCACACATGCTCCTTCTCTTGAAGGACATCTCCTTTGGTGCTTTGGAGGCCACCTGCCCCCTATCCAAAAGGTCTCCTTGCAGCTCAGTGAGGTCATGCTGAGGTCCCCTGGGATCACCCACACCAGGACTTCGGTTTCCAGCAGGCTTAGCCCCATGCACCATCGCATAGCCATGCAGGGAAGGTGGCATCACAGATGTGAGCTTGCTGCATGCATCATGGAGAGGTGAGCAGGTCTTGGGGTCACCATGCCTCCTCCAAACTATGGGGCAGCCAGGCCTGTGGGACGGATGTGCTCCGTGGGAATGGAAGACAGCGGGATCTGCTGTGACTGCCTTGGGGAATGAGGGAGATGCAGCGAGTCATGAGCCTGGATTCGATGTGTGTCCTGCCCTGAGAGATGCTGGATGTGGGCTGCTCATGCTTAAACTGCAGGGAACTGCTCCCTGTAGGTAGGGTGATTCATGCAAACCCCATTTATTTATTTATTTATTTCATCCTCTTTTTTATTTTCAGATTCCCCACAGTACAAGGAATAGTTTTGTTGAAGCATTTTGGTAGCTCCCTGACCCAGAGAGCCTTGAAGCAAAATCTGCTTTGCTAGTTCAAAATAAAACCATTGATTCTGAGGCACAGGGGAATATATGGGACAGGCTATCTTTAGTAGTCCTAATGTATTGTAGTCTTGTAGTGGTTTTGTTCATTTAAATGTAATTTGGCATTAAATATCCTTTCTGTACATAGTGTGGAAAAATGGACGCTAGGATCCTTTTTCAGTACAGAGAACCTTAGATTAATTGACCAAAAATTGCTGCTTGCACATAACCTTTTATTTCCAGACCATCATATTTTCTAAAAATATACACAGGGCCCTGTGACAAGTTGTAAAGGCTCCAGACTAGCTCTTGTAATGAAGCTGAGGAGGTCTGTTGAACAAATCTACTATTTCATCAGCCTGTATTTATATTATAAGAAACTGCGCTGTAGTATGATAAATTCACCATCTGGTCACTTACCACTCTACACATCTGTATTATATTATCAGTTTAGACCGTAATGGTGGGTTTCATCCCTTCTTTATTTAGCGGATAGGTGTTTAGTCTAAGTCATGCTTCCTGGTAGTCCATGGAGGCATCTTCAAAGAGCAGTTTAACCTCTCCTCCCCCTGCTAACACCATTTATCTTGGGATGGAATGAATTATCCTTTGGAAATACCTCTCTTTCTCTCTCCATTGACTTTGGAGAGTGCAAGGATGACTGGCCTAGACCAGACGGCATGGGAGTAAATGGGCTTGGGTTGTGTCAACATCTTCTCTGGTTCTGTGTGCAGTGAGTATGAATACGTCTATTAATATCTGCAGAGAAGGATGCTTTAAGTGCACCCAGCTAGGCTCACAGTGTCAAAACTGAAAGCCTAGAGCTAGCAACCTAAAGGCTTTATTTAGATATCAAAACAAGAGCTTGGCTCTCAAACTTGGTGGAAAGAGCCTCACTGACTTCTGGCTGGGGTTGTCCCGTTTTCCAGGGGTGCTGGGCACTTCCAGTTCAGCTGCTGGAGGAGGGGGTTGCCTCAATGAGTATTAAGGACCAAGGAGTCTGAATGTGGCCCCATTGTAGAGTCATTTCCTGGCAGTTTTCCTTTTGTTGTGTCTCTCAATGCAGAATATCTCCTCAATTTTCTATATTTATTTTCCTTCCCTCCTTTTGTGGAGTGCATTGTACAAGGCCCTGGCTATGACAATGTCCTTTTGTTTCAGGAAATGCTCTGAGCATCATACAAGAGCAGTTGCTGTTCAGTGCGATGAGGTCATTTCAAGAGAAAGGTTTTGCAACACGTGCAGGGCTGGTTTCGCCTGGGGACGGGCAGCCCAATGTGGGAACTGCAGCCAGACAGGGCACACGAGGAAATGCCTGTACAACCCGTGCAGTGCTGAGATCTCCTCAACAGGAGGAGCAAGCAGAGTCCGTCAAGAACCAGCTGGAGTGAATGCCTTCCCCAGGAGCATGTGGTATGGGAAACCAGATTACCTGGAAAGCACACAGCTCCAAGCACAGACAGCTTGTGCTCTGCTGGTGGTCATGGTACTGCCTAGTAGGAAACAATTGGCTCAGTAAAATACAATGATAAAAAGTTTTCTTAAGATAAGCCTGATTCTTACTTTCCATCGTCAGTGGCCAGTTAACCAACAAAATGATTTAGCAATATCCTTGCTCTTTAGAACCAAGCAAGAGTGTGAACTCTGGGTCCATGAATGTGGCTGTCAGGGATCTTGCCTTCTGTGTTCAGAAAGGTTACCTTAAGGCAAAACTAATAGGGGAAACATGTGGCATGTGAGCTTGGCCGTAATGCGGAGCTTACTGAATGCATGTGGCCCATTATGAAAGGTTCCCATCCTCCGAGGGGCATTTGTGGGAAAGCCCCGCCTGAGCATGACCTCTGCTTCCCTCCGTGCATTGGCTCTGCCCATGCCAGCAGCTCGGCTGCTGACTCCAGCAGTGGCAGGTAGCTTTCAGAGCAGTTCAAACAAGCTATTAAATTACACAGGACATTGAAAATGCAGAATTTGCTGTGGTGGTGACTCTCACCCAGCCTGCAGTTTCCATTAGAGGAAAATTCTTGTTTCATCAAACTGGTTCTTGTCCTGCAAAGCACCATGTGAGAGTGATCAGCCCCACAAACTGAGCAGAGATCCTGAAAAGAATACATGGTTTTCCCATCCGTGAATAAGACAGATACATGGATAGATCAAACTGAAGTTAAGTGAGTTATGTTGAGTCTTGAGTAGATTGAGTGGTCCATTCAATGAGACTGACCACAGACTAGCACAGTATCTCCTGCCACTAAGGCAGGCGGTAGCTGCTCTTCCTTGTTTCAGCAGTCCAAAAAATTACATCTGTGATTGTGCACACTTTTCAAAATTTGGCCTGTCGTTCTTTACCTGAGCCCATCTGCCCAAAGGTGTAGACCTGGATGCCCACCAGGGACATGCATCCCACGAGTAGGGTGGGGTGGAGCTGCCTGCACTGCCTCACGCAGGGCTTCCACCAGCAGAACCTGTCACTCCCAAGCTGTATTAGAAATCAATCTATTCCAATGAAGCTAAACGACAACAAAGCCAGCGTCTGATGCAACTGAAAACAAAAACAAGCCAACTCAGTGTGGAGAAACCCAGAGGCTGAGGTACAGCATTATTTGTCTCTGGGTTTTCCATCTGGACCAGAGAACTGACCTGAAATGTAGCTTCTCTACGACAAACTGTGCCTTCCTCTGCACCCCCAACAACAGCAAAGTGAACAATGCTTTGCATTGGTTGCCAAATCCTATTGTAGCACAGTTTATTCTTGTCTCTGTGAATGCACTGGCCTTCTCCGTACTTCCGCAGAGCAAGTTCCCTCTGCTAACAATGGCACCAGCGCCATCGCAGGCTGCCCACCGCTTTAGCAGCATGTTCTCTCATTTCTCACGAGCAAGGCTCAGTGTGATGATGCAATAAAAATACAGATGTCTGGTGTGGGGAGCCTGGGCTCCCTCCTGTGCAGCTTTCCCTGCACTTGTGCCCAGTGCTGCAGGAAAGCTGAGTACTGGTGCTCCTCGGGGCCCACATGGGTGGCTGGTCACTACTGAATGCTGGAAAAACACCAGCTGACTTCTCCCTTACAGGCTTCTTAGCAAATCCAGTTGAAACTCAAAGTGTTTCCCTCAAGAGCTATCTCAAACATCTGTGGCTCTCCGGATAGGCCAAGGAAGTTTACAGCTTCTTCTGATAGAAAAGTTTGTGAACACAGACAGAAGTCCTGCGTTGGTTGCAGGCGTTTCACAAGCAATGAAATTGATTTTTAGGCATTTGTGGGGTGAAGCAAGATTCCCGCACAGCCTGATCATTACCTTGGCCAAGCCCTGGAGTGTTCCGTCAAACAACCTTCTGAAATTCCCAGAGCCACTGCCTGAAACCAACACTTCAGCGTGTGACCTTTGCAAATTACAGTAGTATTTTAGGCACTGGGCCACTCTGATGCAAGTTCTGCAAAACCTCAGACCATTTCTAAACTTCCATATTGATATATTTCCTGGTTCCAGTGGTGCATAAAAGAAACAAACCCCAGAAAGCCCCGCTCTGGATTTTCCCTTCCTCTCTTGCGAGACTTAAATCCATCATGTTATTCGTTAGCACAGCTCCTGTGCTGCCGCACAGGTTCTGTCGGGCATCCAAGAAGAGCTGGTTGAAGCACTCAAAGCCTGGGAGGGAGTAGCTGAAGACAAATTTCACCACATTAAGTTTGCAGGGGTTCCATCGCAACGACGTATTTCCCATTTTTCTCATTGTGTGTGTGTGGCAGCTGTTGACCCCACTACCTTTTGGGCCAGGTCTGTTTCCTGGGGTGCCTCTTCATCAGTTTTATATTGAAATAGGCCAGGTCTCATCATTCCCCGCCCAGCGCACTTGCAGGTATTTTGCACCTTTCTACCTGCACAGAGCAGCTCTGATGCTGACAAGTTCACTTCTCCTGGAGAGGGATCACTTGAGGAGTAGTCGCTATGCAGAACTTCCTTTTCTTCCCTGCTATGTAGCTGACAGCTGCATCTTTGTGTCCTGATGACTCCGGGTAGCCAGAATAACCTGTGAGGACATCAGCACAAATAGTGACCAGTCTGGTACCTAAACGGCCCAGAGTTTGGAAGAGCATAAATCCTGCAGTTCTGCTGCGTGCCTGCTTCTATGTGGGCTCATATAATTCAGCCACTAATGTCTTCTAGGCATTAGTGCCACATCTTTAGCCTTATCTCCTTCTTCCTTTGTACTTCTGGGTCCTTCTTCACGCTTTCAGGTCTCAGCTCTTCTGTGGCACATCTTCTGTGGTGCCCCTAGCAGAAGGGGTCAGCGTAAGGCCCCTCATGGCCTGTATGAAGTTAGATATGGTGAATGGGGACCTTGCTCCTGCATCCTCACCCACTTGGCACTGATGACTCCTGAGGCTAAGTCAGTGAATGAAGAAGGTGGAGCAGCCCAGCCCGAAGCTCAGGGAGGGTTAATGCAGCTGCACGTGGCTGGCAAAGGAATATGGTAGCAGGAAGAGCCACAGCAGTGACACACTTGTGCATGGGCGACTGATGGGGACAGAAGTGCTGGCAGAGGCCGCGGTGGGGCTGAGCTTGGTACGCCTTTGCTACCACCTCACCCTCCCTACAAGGTCAGACCTTGCCACAGTTTTCAACAACACCGCTGTTTAGCAATTTGAGTTCTTTACAAACAAGAAGGGAGGAATGGGAAAGCAAGCAAGTCCTTTCTTCATCCTTCATATTCCTCACCTTCCCCTCCCAGAGTATCTCAGCCCAGGCAGTAACACTCCCTCTTGGGCTACGTGTGGTCTGTGAGTGGTGCCACAGCCACCACATGCTGCTGTCCCCTTCCTCTGGGCACCAGCTCATTGCAGCTCTGGTCAGGTGGGAGCAGATATCACAGGGAAGCCACACAGGGTGGACCCCGGGTGGCAGAAGGAAGTGCTCGAGTAGTGCAAAAGGCAGATGTTGTTTGCAGACGGCGGAGCCTCTGGAGGCCAAGTGTACCGCGAGCACCGAGGACGTCGTGTCCTCTTCCGTCCGCCAAGATCCCCATGGGATATAGTGCCTCCTCCTTAGTTCGGGGACTCACTTAGACCTCCCCCATGTCACATCTCAGGCCAGCAGCTCTGTTTTTCCCTTCATCCCTTCCCTGCTCTGCCATTCCTGAAGAGTTTTTCACTTTGGCTATTTTTGGAGTAAATAGCAAAGTATCAAAGGTTTGCAGAAGTGTCTATGCCTNCCCCCCCCCCCCCCAAAAGAAAATCATCTCAGTGGGTATCTTTTTGTCAAAAAAGTACCTTTCACCTATGTCCAAAATAGCAGCCCCCAAAGAGAATTCCTCAGTGTTAGCAGCACGCAATACTGACGGTTGGAATTAGCGCTGAATGCACGATTTGGGATTATTACTCAAACATGCTTACATCTTGTCACAGTTTACCAGGCAAACTCAGATGTCCTTGCACCTTAACTTTGCACAGGTGAAAACAGAGAAAAAGATTATAAGTACTGGATCCCAGATCCCACTTATCAGCTGTAGAAATCTTCCTTCTCAGGCTTGCGTCCCACCAAATGTGACTGCTTAAAACCATCACCGGCCAGGGAAGCAGCGAAGTGCCAGCTACCCAAAGGCCAGGAAGCGTACGTGTCCTCCCACCACGCTCTGGACGTGTCTTGCTGAGTCTCAGCCATACGCTGGAGAGGGCCCATCCTGTGCATGAGTACTGCAACAGGATGGTTTTCCTCTGTATGAACACTGGGAACTGAGCTGGAATTTCTCCTGAAGTTTTACCAGCCTGCTGCTGAGCCCTAATTTTTCCCAACAGACATCGGTGCCTTGGAGATACAATTATGGGCAACCGCTTGGACATTTCTCTGTAAATATTTTCTCCCGGCCTGATATTTGCTACTGAGGTTGTCTGTCTGTGGTGCTCGGTTGCTTTCATCACATGGCATTGTTTCTGTTCCCCAAGCAGAGGACTGAGACTTTTCAGCAGGACTTCCCAGGTTTTCAAACCCAGAAATTGGTTTCCATGAAGGCTTACACCCACAGCGTCAGTGCTGGGAAGGCTGTCCCTAGTAGAACTCCATCACAGGACTCTTTCCAAACTCTGCAAGGGCTCCGTGCCAACCAAAACAAACCAAAATCAAACCCAAATCCTATTTTTTTGCAGCTCCTTCCAGTTAGGCAAGGTGAGATTTGTGACAGCTCCCAGACATGTTGGTGACTCGAGGCTCCCTCTTTTCCTCCGGCCCCACCGCCCGCGCCAAAAGGTCAGGCGCGCGGAGCGCAGGTGTCTGGTGCGCTGGGACGGCGCGCGGCGTTGCCGGCCTGTGACAGACAGGAAGCCTTTTACTCTAATTAGTCGTTACAGAAGCTTGGCACTTCTCCTCGGAGCGCTTTCCCCACTGATCAGGAGCACGTATCCCGCTCTTCCTTCTCACCTCGCACGTCCCCGCCGCCTCTGCCTCCCGCTGGGCTGTGGAGGCTGGGCTGCGCGGCACGTTGCTGCGAGGAAGCAGGCGGGGGACATGCACAGGGACAAACACGGGCTTCTGGCGCGCGGAGGGGTTTCTTTCAACTCGGCCATGTTCACCACCCGAGCGTGGGTCGTTTCTGTTACCAGCTCCCCCTCGCCTCCGCCCGCCTCGGCCAGGCTCGCCACGCTTTTGTCCGGTTAATCGCTCCGGCCCCTTCCAGGGCTTCCTGGGGGCTCTTTGGCTGCCGGGTTATGAAGACCCATGAGTTCATTGTTTAAATTAAGTTCTTCTATATGGAAACACCACTGGTTTCCCATATGGTCTTGGCAAACCCACCATCCGCTCCCCACCTAAATTAAATTTCACTAATTGAATTAGTTACCATTTTATCAGCTGCCGCTTTGCAGTAGTTTGCGAACCCCCTGGGGCCCGGGCCACGCGCAGTCAAGAGCTTCCCCACCTCACTCTCTCATTTATCATCATGACAACACGCAGCGCTGGGAGAAGCGGGGGGGGTGGAGGACGCCCTGCCCTCCCCAAGCATCCCAGCCATCTCCGAGTATCCTAATGATTGACCTCTGTTAGCGAAGCAGCCCTGCGCTGACCCCGGGCTGCTGAAAGGAAGCATTCTCCCCTTTGTACAAATCCCCCTGCGACCCTGGCCCTGAATGCAGGACTGTCAGAAGGGAAGCCCCGCACGCGGGCAGCGGTGCCCCGGGACCTCGCAGCTTCCATATGCCAGGGGACTAATAGCGACAGAGCCAGGCTCGGGGGATCACGCCGCCCCAGCGAGAGAGGGAGAGGGGGCCACGTGGAAAGGCACGGCCTGAAATCGGTCTGCCAGCGTCTGGCAGCGGAGCGTGAAGCGTGTCACCTGCTCCAGCCCCTCCGCAGGCGCCGAGAGCTCCGCTATTGTTGTATCCCGGCCCCTGTCCCGGCGGGATGCTGCGGCCCTGCGGCACCGGAGCGGGTGGCAGGCGCCCAGCGCTGCTGCTAGTGCTTCTGGCGGGATGCAGCTGGAAAAGAGCCTCTGGCTCTGACAGCCAAACCCCGCTGCTTCCAGGATAACCTGTCAAACCGTGACCTGATTTCCCCCCTGTGGGTCTGCGATGCAGAAGATGTGAGATGCCCATGAAGGGAGGGAAGCCAAACCTGAGGAGGAAGCTGCTACACCAGCCCTCAGCAGGGGCAGCAGCCTTCTGCCCACAGCCACCCACCCGTTTGCCTTTCCAGGGCACGTACTTGAAAATGAAACCAAAAAATCTGTTAAAAATGATCAACGCTGAATGTGCATTTCACTGAAGCCTGGCTAACACCCAGCATATCATATGTCCTTGATAAAACGCCATCTCTGTTCAGAAACCCCTCAAGGGTGTTGGAATATCTGGAAAAGAACAGTCCCAGGAGCACTCTCCAGTCTTTAATGCGCAGTCAGCGGCTGGTGCTTCACTTTTGCTACTAGTTATCAATTTATGCCCCATAATCAATTTTAACATTTCTTCATAGATCACCCAAAAAATACATACACAGGTCACAGTAACAAATGAGTTAGAAAATGCTCAGAATGGATTTCTTGGATAGGAAATAGGATTTCTCTGAACCAATTACTGGTTTCACCCTTGTGAGTAGTTGGATAGGTTTTCACCTGACTTTCTGCTAAGACATCTATTGACTCCCATTTTTCCTCTGTAAATAGCTTTTAACAAAGATCAGGCATTGATTTTCAAAGCAGCCCACAACTGTATTAGTGACATTAATGAGATGATGAACAAGAACTGTGACAACATGTGAAAAGTCCAGCACCCGTCAAAGCACCACCAAAGCAGAAGCGCTGAAAGCTCAGCACGGCCTAGAGGCACGGGTCTCCAAAGTGGTAGGGGTGCCAGTGAGGAAGAGTCCCAGCTGGTGAGGGGTTTGGAGCAGCAGCTGCACCACCAGCACAGACAGGAAGGTGTTGGGCCAGGGGAAGGAGGAAGGAGCAGGGGCGGAATGACAGGGCACTTGAGCAGGGACGTCCAGCTGTGGGGTGCTGAGCAGGGGTGGCTGGGACCTGAGGCACTTAGAGGAGAAGGTGTGGGATGAGTACTCTGGGTGCTGCTGGGATGTTTAGCCTGCCTGCCTCGCAAAATCACTGTTGTGAGCCAGAGATGGAGATGGTCTGTGGGTCCCTCACCTCCGCCACCTTCAAGCACACAATATGCAACAGGCTGAAGTGGTACTGGACTTATGCACACTCTCTGGACACCTCAGATGCATTTTGCTAAGTCTTTGCTGTACTTCTGCTCTGTCCCTGTCCATGCAGAGCTGATGTTGAGCAATCTCCCAATGTTTACTTTGCTTTTCGAAGACAATGGAAATTTACTCCAGAGTTTTACCTCATCACTGCTGGGATGCTTGTGGGCAGCAGCATTTCCAGTGCGTTTCTGCTTCTTCTTCTGTCTGGCTCCTCCTGTACTAGAGGCAGCTGGCTTTGCAGCAGTGTTATTTTTTTCCATATTTCACTTGAATCCATTCCCTCCAGAACTTGCACGAAAATTTCATTCACTTCTTCTGAATTTGCATGAGCCAGAACACGAGTCATTAAGACCTCCGCTCCTCCATGCTTAACAAAAGCTCTCCTTTTCCATGGAGAGCCCTGAGGAGCCAGGGGCTTTGAAGGGGAGAGGGGGATCTCATCCCCTCTCCATGTGGTGCTGGCTGCGGGGCACCTCCAGGACAGGCTTGCCAGCATCCATCCGCTAGCTCCATCTAGTGAGGAGACTACTGCGGCGTCCCTCAGCCTGGGGACCTGGGGCCTTTTCAGGGCCCCTGGCAGGATCACCCTGGCTTCCCCCGGTCCCCGGGTGGGTTGCGCCGGAGGATGCAATGCCGGCTGAGTGAATCTGGTCTTTACACTGTGCTTGGACTTCCTTTAAGCTAGTAATGTCCTGTGTCTTCCTGCTTCTTGGCCATCAACATCAGCCACTGCCTGTCAAACATGGGTGCCAGCACCAGGAAGTTCATCCTTCCCTTGGATTGGTTGTTGAGGACAAAGAAAAGTCCTCATCATCTGCAAGAGAAAGATCATGCTTTAGTGTGAGTCTCTTTAGGTCTACGCAGGCTTGCAGTGTCCTGGTCCTCTTTGCAGTAGACATAACAGGTCACTGCACACCACCACTGTGCAGAGTTGCGTGGTTTCCTGTGGTGGTGCTTTTGTGCTGTCTAGAGAAGGCACTGTCTATGCCTTTCCACTATCATCACTCATGGTTCACCTGTTGGCAAACCACGTCCCACCTCCCCATCTTTCTCCAAGCCTGTTAGGAGGAAGGCTGTGAAACTACTTTGTCTTTTCCCTTGTCTGCTGAACCCTTTGGATTCAACCATTCTATTTCTCCAATCTATAGCTGAAGCATATGAGTTTTAAGGCCATCTAATAGATCATAATAATTTTACATTTTGCAATAGCATGATGAATCTGAGGCTAAGACTTGAGAATGGGACTCCTAGTGTATTCCTGACCTGCTGTTGGACAAGGTTGGTGGAAGTAGGGATTTATCTGGGATTTCCTTTCTTCACTCTGTAACTCTTTGCTTTAGTCAGTGGATGTCTTTGGTGACTGAGATAAAACTTATCCACCTCACTGCCTATTGAACTCACCAATTTCATGGAAATGGCATCTAGAAAGATGGGATCTGGGAATTATAGATTAACTCCTGGGCTTGATCACTTTATGTGACAATTTGGCAAAAAAAAAAAAAAAAAAANNNAAAAAAAAAAAAAAAGCTCAGTACTGTCCTTGTCACGTGCATAAGGGGAAGTCAGGGTGCACCAGGATGGCACAGAAAGTATGCACTACTCTGAGCTACAGGGATGGGAACCACAATGGCATATTGGGTCCAGCTCTGCTAAGTGTGCTTTGAGAGGCTGAAGGAAGTTGAAAAATTACAGATGGGCCAGACATGAGCTAGAAGAATAAAAAGTCTGCAATGTGAAAAATGCACTTTTGAGTTCAGCAAATGTTATACTCCTTGAAAAAGGTTAAGAAGTGGTTTTGTTTTTGCCTGTAAAAATCTAGATCAAAAGGAAGTGATTCTTTCTCTCTTTTTTTTTTTTTTCAATTAAGTCAACAAGACTCATATACTGGGCTGGAGGTTTAAGAATTGAAAGCTGGAACAAAGGTTAAATTTTTAAGAATAAGTATAATAATCTACTTCATTTGAGCAATCTGGGGAACTGCAGTGTAATTCATAGATTACATTCCTCTCTGCAACAGAAAAAAATCATCAATCTTTTTCTTTTTCTTTTTTTTTTTAAAGAGCAACATCATAGTAATTCCTATCTCCCTTCCAAGCAAAAGCAGATGATTTATTCATGTTTTGAAAATGATTCTGTCCTTGGTGACTGCAACTACAGAGGATGAGACTGTGTGACCCAAAAGGTCTCTTACGCTGCTCTATGTTTTGTTTCATTCCCCATTGAACAAAGGTATTGGGTTGAACCCTTCAGCGTTTTGCAAGTTAGACTTCCCAGCAGCTTGGGATATGGTAAAGGGTTTTTTCCTTTGGGCCATTTCATGGTTTCATGAAGAGGAATTCTTGTGCAAAGCCAGCTTGTGGCAGCTCCTCTCTCCTGTTCCTTCTACTTGGAGAACATGCTCGGCACCGTATCATGAGGCAGCAGAAAAGAAGAATGGCCAAAAAACACTTTTGTCTAATGAAATAAGGTCTTCAGCCAGGAGAAAAAAAATATTGTTGTGTTCTGTTTCTGTGTCACCCTGGTACCTCAACTTTGAAATTTCATTTTTCCCTATCACCCGCTAGTTTTCACCCCACATTATCTCTCCTGCCTGCCTGGTTGATACAGATTTGAGGAAACATGGCACATACCCTCATACTAAGACAAGTATTACAAGAATGGGAAGATTCCAGGAATAGAAAATCTGGTATTACTCAACAAATGCTAAATAACAAACGCCTCCTCAAGCCTTAGAAGAAAAAAAGCATTCATTGACCTTTTGGGTACCAAATAATTAAGTAAAGAGTGAATGATTTGAAGATGTTTGATGTGCCTCTCCAGTGTGAATACTGGATTTATTTACTGGAATGTCCAAGGCTCAAGCTGGAATGAGGGAAAGAAAGAGCGGGGCTTTCCTCCACACATGCTGTAAAAGAGAGAAGTCAAGTGTCTTCGCATTGTGCAACACATGATTTCTGTAACTTTAATCGAAATGTGTGCGAGGAGCGGGGGGGCTGCTAAGTTGTGTTGATACAATATTGCTTAGAGAAATTCCAGTTCCTGAAGCTCTTAACAAAAGCATTCGCCATCAGGAGGGGGAAGGGTTGGCAAGGAAGGCCTTCTTTTCTCAAGAACTTCCAGTTGGAACACATTACTCTCTTGCAACATGCAACGGATAAACTTTATATAAATGATTAGATGGAGCGCAAAAGCTGAGTTTGTTTGCATTTGATAAGACAGTTGTTCTATTGACTGTGCATCTTTATTCCTGGGAAGCAATGTCTTTTAAGAGAAAGTGCTTCTCTTTTTGTGAAAATGAACTGGACTGCATGTAGAAAGGAGGAACAATCATTTGAACTGTGAATAAAGCATTTCACATTTGACATCTGCCAGTTTCACTTTCAGAAGCAAGTTGTCAAGTTATGAGGCTGAGAGATGATCACTTCAATCTGCTAGGTTTCCGGTGATACTCATGTCAAACACCATAAAGCATGAACTAGGATCCAACGCATCAGAAGAAAAAGAAAAAAAGAAAAAAGAAAAAAAAAGAAACAAAATCAAATCCTACACATATATAAATAGGTAAATGCAGAAGTGTTGTACCTGGGCTGATGCAAAGGTGCAGAAGATCAGCCAGACTGGCCCCACGTAGGCATTCCAGTGTGATCTTCTGTGTCTTTCTCCTAAACCTACCTCTCAATTTTAAGCCATGGTCCTCAAGTTTTCAGGTGCTCTTTCCAAGTGCAAAATGCCATTTAGATGGACCACATCAAAATCCAAGCTTCCAGCCTGCTGCCTGGCCAGGTGGCCCCGCTCACCCTTGTCCTGGCCAGCTGGGATGGGAAAGGGCTCCTCCTGGAGAAACTGCTTCCCACATAACCCTGCTGGGCTCTGGAGAGGGTATGAACAAATGCGTTTCTCAGGATTTTGTGGCTGGGGCTCTCCCAAAGAAATTTTTAGGATTTTTTCCTCCTCGAGTGAAAACTGTGATTCACCTTTTAGATATGAAATAATTCACTGGCAGTTTTTGAGCTGAAATTTCTCTCAGAATAATCTGTCACCAGGAAAAAGTCCAGCACTAGGATGATAACATTAGCAATATTTTAAATTCAACCCTCTCTTAAACTTGTAATTTATCTTCTTTTCCAAAGTGAACCATATGCTCTTTGCTGGTTTTCCCATTATACTGAAGATGTGTGGCTTCTATGGAAAATTTACATTTTGCCTGGGTGCTAAAGTTTACTCCAGGTATCATAAATAGTCACAAACTCAGTTCTGAGCCCAGTAGAGAATCTAAAGCTTCAAATGATGAAAAATGCTGCTTTTGGACAAAATCAAATACTTCAGGAATAGAGGTCATTTTTCTAGATGGTGCCTTGACAGTGTGGAAAAAGGTTTCATCTGCTGTCACTTGGAGGGATTTCCTCCCTCCCCAAATCAAAAGGTCATTTTGAACAGCCTGAAGGGCTGAAAAGGGCTCAGTTTTGAGTGAGACCATCTTTCCACTCCTCTGCGTAAGGGTAAATCTTGTTCCTCCCTTATGCAGGAATAGGAGTGACTCAAGGTCAAGGAATGAGAAGTGATGAAATTCAGGATGCTATGGACTGAAAGATAAAATCCATGCACGTGAGGGAGATGGTTGGATTGAGAACAAAAGACAAGGCAAAGACAAATGGAGAGGAACATCTACAGTTGCTCATTGCTGTGCAGGAATCTCAGATGTGAGGCTGGAAAAGGAGGTTATAGATACAGTGTGGTTGGGAAGCATGCAAAGTGGAGAAGAGAGAAGCTCTTCAAACTGGAAAGAGAAGTAGAGTAGCTGAGGTAGCTGCCAGGGTCACAGTGACCAAGCAGTTGCCTTTGAGCTGCCTGAGCTACAGGGCATTCCCAAGACAGCATGCTTCCTAAACGAGAAATTGCCTTGAGTGAGAGGAGAAATTGGGCGTCTGTCAAACAGGCAGGAAGGACAGCAGTGAGTAATTCATCCAGGCCAGACATATTTCCAGGGGAAACACAAGAAATGGAAGCAGATCATTTGGGCAAGTGTGCCAGTCGACACAGGAAAACGGCAGAAAACAGGGGACTAGGAGAAGTTCAGATACCTCAGAGGGAGAAGCCAGGTGGTAACACGTACCGTGCAGATTTGCTAGGACACTGAAACAGAAGAGATTGCTGTGAGTGTGGGCGAGCAGCAGGGGCAATTTACAGGGGATTGGATTCTGACCTGAGAAGGGTGCAGTGATCGAGAGTGTATGTTAGGCACGATGTTTGGATGCGCTCAGAGGACCTTGAGGTCCGTGATGTCAGACCATGGGGACTGGTAGTGTCAGCAGAACATGGGGGATGCTCTTCTGCGCTGGGGTTATCATTTCATTTCTCTTAGCTGGCAGTGATTTACCATTGTCCCACCATCCATGCCCTATATCATCAAAAGCAAAAGGAATAACTTCTCATAGAAGTTTTTCCTCTCTTACTGACAGGTTCTGCAGGAGATTTTAATTGTTTAGCTGAGGTGGCTGTTAGAAAAAAAAGTAACCCCAAAGGATAGGAGCTGCTGCAGGGTATTTGCGAGCTGTATCAAATGCCAAGGGCTAAATGGTGTCTCCTGGTATCCTTACTAAAGAAGGTGTAGGGTGTTGTTACACTTTGTGTTGAAGGGGAGCTGGTAGTCAAGTCAGCATGCCATATGGAAAAGCTAATGCAAAAGTTAGATGCTGGGTAGAGCAGATCAATGGAAAAAAATTTTAAGGCTTGATTTCTGCTGAAGTTTGCAAGTGCAGGGGAGTAAAGTTACACGGAGGTTTGCAAACAGTAGCTAGTTAGCTATTTACCCAATACTGTGCTGCTAAATTAAGCTGTGAAGAACAGTTGGGGCACTTTAAGCAAGCCAGGGGCAGGCAAGGAAATGTAAGTAGAATCCAGCAGCCTTCTGTGTCCCTTCTCTGGACATTTGTGTATAGCTCATCAGATGTATTATATGGTCTCAGTATTTTATGTGTCTGCAGATCAACTCATTGTAGAAGCATCTCAGAAATCCTCATTGCCAGCTGCTGGCTGGAGATCACATGGATGAGAGAGCTGGAGGGGAAGTGGGTTATAGAAGAAGAAAGTTGGAATCACCCCTTTTTGTGAAGGTTTCTGTGGCTAAAGTGAGGATAACCTCTTAACCAGCACGTTTGAGATACAACGAATGACAAACAAAGTTATGGGATTCCATCTACAGGAAGCCAACAGACTGTTTCTGCTGCACCTGAAGCAGCTCCCTGTTGATACTTCTGTGCATTTTAGGCCAGCACTGACCTCCTCCTCAGTCATGGGCATGCTGTGCCAGCCGGGTGGTGAGGCTGCATCCCATGTGCTGGGAGAAGGATGGGGGGTCATTTTCAGGACCCTTCAGGACAAAAGTAATTTAGGACCGTCTCAAGGAGAGGCTTGGCTGCCTATCCAGAAGCTGTTACCTGTGAATAGTATTTTGAGCTTTCCAGGAGGTGGGAAGCCTGTGCAGCAGCTGTGTCAGCAACACAGGGAACTTCCCTGGGGCTCCCCAGAGAGCCTTATCAAAGTTTGTTGATCCCTTCTCCATGGTGCATTCATTGATGCTCCTTAGGATCCTGCTGGGATTTGGGGGAGAAAGTAAGGAGGGATTAGGAGAATGCTAGGCACTGAAGCTCCACTAACCTTTTGAACTTGGATTGCAAAATTTTAGTGGTTTTTTTTTGCTTGTTTGTTTTGTTCGTTTTTTTTTTTTTGGCCAAGAGGCTGGAGAGAAAAAACAGAGAAGCCATTGCATCCCTTTACTGCAGCTAAAGCTCACGCAGCAGCCAACACTCCGTATCGTTTGTGGACAATATTTTCAATTAGGTGACAGGGCAAAAGAGAGCACTTTCTCTGACCTGGAATCCAGCTTTTGCTGCTCATTTCAATATTGGATTTCCATGCAGTTAACTAACTGGCTCCACATCTTGTGTGCTCTTGCTTGCGATTTTGGCCATTTATGGGTGAAACAGACAGGCAGAGTCAGGACACTCAGGGTTAAAGCAAGGTTATCTTCTGGAGTCCATTACTGTGCTGGCACAGGGCAGTAATTCTTGTTATCCTCTATTCTGGATATTGTGTTGCAGAGGGGACTGATGGGTTTAAATGGGCAGACCAAGAGACAGAGGAATTCCCCTGGCCAGTGAAAATGCTTGCACGTGTGGAGGATGTTACAGAGCAAATGGGCTAGTGGGCAAAGCCAGAAGAGAGAAACATCTTTTAGACTCCATGTATAATTGTCTATTTGCAGTCTGACCCATAATCACTTTAAATAGACTCAAGGCTTTTTGGTGTCCTTCTTCAGTCTGCAAGCAGGTTTACACATAGGGCTGCCATCTTTTGGCATTAAATATGTTAAGCTTGGTCTTCAGTGATTCTGATACTGAACAAGGAAAGTAAGGTTTCCCCTTGTCAGCATATAGTAATGCAGTTGAATAGATGGATGCATGCATTTACTTAGAGATGAGGGAGCATAATTTACAACTAGCATCCCTGGGTATAGCATACGGGTTCCTGGCCACATAATACAGAAGGGTCCAAAGAGCTGCTGAGCCTGATTCCCAGCCTTGCCTGGAGTTGCATCCATCCTGACTTTGGCAAATAGGACAACATCAACTAAAAGTTTTGTCACTTTCTTACAAACATGGTCACTATTAGGCACACTGTCAAGATTGCATTTCTCACCTGCTCTGAGAGGAAGCACATGCAGTTTAGTAAGGGGGAATAGAGCCCCATACAGAAAGGCATTTGGAGAGGGCACATCCCAAAGCTTTTCTGGTACTCTTCTCTCTCTGTGCCTCCAGAGCTCTTGTGGTAGAGGATAGAGAAAGGGCACATTTTTCTAGAAATATTGGTGATGATCACAAGGAAAGAAACTAGGCACCTGGTGAGAAAGCAACAATTCAGCCCTCAAAAGAATGCTCCCCCTTGCAGCCAACAGTTCCTCAGGTTGTTTTCTGCGTGTAATTTGCTTTGAGAGGCATTTAAAGACTAACAGACACAGCCGACTGCTGCCGAGCGTGCTGGTTGGCAGCCTGGGAGAGCAACCTCCTAAGAGCCCCTGAAGGGAGCCTTCCCAGCAGGGCATCTCCAGCCCTGCACCCGCCGGAGGAGCATCTCAGCAGGGTACCATGCTGGCAGGCTGCAGTGCTCCTCCGCAGGCTGGGATGTGTGGCGGGCGTCTGGCAGAGCAAAGCATGCTTTGGTGGCGGCCTGTGAGGAAAGCACGTAGCAGATAAAGGCTGTCCCTGGGAAGGCTGGTGTGTATCAGAGCAGTCTGAAATGCTTTTTCCTACTGTTTCTTTCACATCTGCATGCAGAGCCTGGCAGCCTTGGAGTCCAGGGTGCAGTGAAGCATGGCCATACTTCCTAGACTGTAGGCTTTCAAACTTTTTTGGACATCAGCAGACAATCCATCTACCCTTTGCATTTTCCTTGAGAGCCTCAGAGGTTCTAATGCAGTTGTTTGATGTTACTCGCACCAGAGCTGCTGTTTCCAGCCTAGAGTGAAACTTTCAGCTGGCCTGATGCTGGCCAGAGGTTAGGGAGACTTACAGATTTGGGAGACTTCTTTACATTTACTGAAGCAAAAAGACATCCTCACCCCTAAAACACATTGCTGTAATTATGGGAACGTTGGGCACACCCCCCCCAAAATTGTACTGCCAGGGCATGGAGATCCTTTTGGTGTGGGTGCAGCCAGCAGCTGCCCCACGCAGCCCCTGCGCAGAGCTGCCTGTTCCAGGGAAGCTGCTCTGCCGCGGTGCTTTCAGCCTCCTCCAGCACTAATCTTAAGGCTGATGGGTATTTACCGTGGGCGGCACGCATGCTCTCTGCATTCAGCCTATGCTGGTCTAACAAGCTCAGTAAAATGGTTCACTGTTGAGCTAATCTGAAGACATGGTCATAGCCAAGGCACCTTGGTAAGAGGAAGCATTGCTTGGAAACACTGCTGTAGCATTAGGGTAACAGCGTCCTCTCTTGCTGCATGTGAAAAGATTGCTTTGGATGCAAGGTAAGAGCTACTGTGCCACAACCTCAACTGTGTTTGCTTCTGGCTGACAAAAAGGATGCCTTTTCTCTCCTCAGGTGCTCTGAGGAAAGTGCGATCAAATCAGTGTCTGAACCAGATTTTCTCTGCTTTGTGCTGTTGCAAGCCATCCACAAGCCACAGAGCCAGAGAGTTTAAATCCAGGGGGTGGGGGCTCCTCTTGCAGCTGGCAGTTCTTCCTGCTCCGTGGAGAAGCATGTCCACGAGAGTCGCAGTTGTGGCAACTTGTGTAACTGCATTCATGACCACAGATCAGGGTCCAGGAAAGGAGCGGTTAAAAGCTATGCTGTGCTGGCTTCCCAGGGCTAGCCCTTTGGAGGATATTTGCAAGAGTGCCATTAGTGAGAAGCTTGTGACTACTTCAGTACTGATCTAATAGTGGAGCTCTGACAGCCCGGGAGCTGGTGGCTGTCCCCAGTGCAGACAGACATGCAGCACACTGCCAGGGTGGCAGTGACCCTGCATCTTCATCGAGGACGGAGATGAGTGAATCACCCATAGCAGGGAACAGTGCTGGCCCCAGTCCTAACTTCTGTTGGAAACCTCACAAATCACTGAAATGCGGGACTTTACAGGGGGCTAATGTTCCTGATGGCTGTTTTCCCCAGGGAAAGCTGCAGCAAAGTGTGATATATGTGCACGTGTGAAAGGTTGGTGAGAACGCTTATCTCTGGAACGGCACCTAGCCATCCTGCTCAGACAGATATATTGCTGTCATTTCTTGTGGCTAATACCAGTGCCCCGGCCATGGGAACGCTTCTTTGTAGTGCCACTATCTTCGAGTCCCTGAAATCATTTATGTGAACGGGCTGCTGCAGAAAGCTTTTGTCACCCTGGCCAATCGCTAACAACAGGAACATGTACACAAACACCGTTCCTGTAAATCAGTCTCTGATTAGTTTAGTAGGAGTTTGGGGAGATGTAGCCTGGAAACAGGGTTTCATAGGAAGGCATCTGCAGCTTCGTGGCCCAGCCACCTCCCGCGCTGTGAGCGATGTGCTGAGCCCATTGGGAAGACATATCTAGAGCATGGTGCTACATTCATCGTCCATGGCTGTCGTGGAAAAGAATGGGTGTCCCTGTAGCTAAAAGCCCTGTGGTGGCTGTAACAACTCGGTTGACATTCATGCAGCGGTGGCTGTTTGTGGCACCTTGGAGTTCGGGGCATGTAGGTACAGGAAGATGTGTCTTATTGTAGAGGTTGGTACCGCATCTCATGAAGCCGTGGCTGCGTCCTGCGCTCACAAATACAACTTGCCTTTGCTTGCCCTAACATGAAGACACAAAGAGGAGTTCTCCCTTCCAGAGTTATTTCCCAGGTGCTGTATTTTCCTTTCAGAGGCTCTCAGCAGAAGCAGAGAACAGCTTTCAGTATGTGTCAGCATGAGCTAGAATGCTTCCCAGCTTGACCTGCTTCCAACAGAGTAAACACAGATGCCTGAGATATGAGTAAAAAAAATGTATTTCTACACATATAAATAATCTCCTACCCCTGGTAGTAAAATAGCACAGCTGTGTCTCTTCTGGATCTGAAGGAGTCAGCCTCTCACGAGCAAATGTATTGATTTAAGTGGCTGACTCTCTGCTCTTTTGCTTTCCTGAAAGCTGTTTTTTTGGACTAGGGAAGATCAGCACAGTCATCACTCCTTGGGTTTGGGGGCTGCAGCGTGCTCCCGCCCATGCGGTGGCGAAGGGAGAAGCAGGGACCTGGTGCAGGCTCACTGTCTCAGGTGTACGGTAGGGCTGGGCAAGGATTCCAGCAGTGCCTTGCATCGCTGCCCCGAGGAGCCTCTGCTGTGGAGGAGAAGGGGAAGGAGCTTGGCAGCCAGCAGGGATTCAGTGCCAGCCCCCTCAGCTCAGCCAGAGAGCTGCTTCACTCGCCTCTTATCTTTATGTTAATCTCATTTTATTATTTTTATGGTTAGGAAAAGGAAAATAAAACCCCAGAGTTACAGAACACCCTGAACACAATATGCAAGTGAAGACACCCTTTTCTGACTGACGTAAATGTGGCTTCTGGTGTTAGTTACATCCAGGCTCTGATCTTCTTCCATGTCAGCTCCTCACGCTATCCGCAATAAATACACATCTTGATTTGCACCAATGCAAATAAGAGATATGGCCCAACGATTTCGGCAGTCCGTTTGCAAGAAAATTTTGGCCTGATTCCCATTTCAATTTTTTTTTCCAGAGACTCTTGACTGTGGTGAAATTGCACCAAGTTCATGCTCATCTGCAAAGAGAGGACGAGTTGCGTGTGCCAAATTGTAACACACTAAATGGTGCCTGGGTTTCAGCGTGACAGGGGAAATTTCCCCCAGCTTCCTTTACTACGCTAGCAGAAGGGAGCCTCACAGAGCTCCACAGTCGTGTAGACGCCTGTGAGCAAAGAATTCACTAGGGAGGAGACAGCGCAGGAGATTTAGGAGGATTTTCTATTGCTCTTTCTTAAAGGCCCGGGGTTTCCTGTGCCTAGCTACAAAACCTGTAGCTTGCAGCATGTGTGGAGGTTGCACGCAGGAATTCCTGGTCCAAGTGTGGATGAGATGCCCGAAGCTGCCCTATGCTCGCTTGGATTTGGCTGCCTAGCTTTAAGCAACAAGATTTTGGTAACAGAGCACCTGGCAGTGCTTTGCCATGGATAATGACGTACTTGCAGGAGAAAGGAGTTGTGCTCCATTGCCCACACTTTCAAACAGAAACAACAGGAAAAATACCTTCTGCAGCATCGTAGCAATCTTCCTAAGTTGGGATAATCCTTTTTATAGTCAAAATTAGTTGGTAGTGATTTTTGAACTACGGGAGCTGCCTTTCCTGTACTCCCTACCTGCCTAGTTGACTCCCACGCTGCCGGCAGTCTCTCTTCACCTCTGTACTGGCAATTTTCAGAGCCCTATATCAGAAATGGATGTTTTCATCTTAGTTCAGCCAGAAGCCTTTCATTTTGCTTTGGCCAGAAATAACGCTTTTGAGAGCGTGGGGGTTGATGTGTGCACTTGGCAGGAGGGAAGCTCCTTTCCTTCCTTCCCTTTTCCCCCTTTCTTCCTTGGGAAGAATTTTTTTTTAGTCTTTTTTAAAAACTACTTTTTGTTTACTTGCAGCCTTAGCTCACATCCCTTCGTTCATTTGCTGCTCAGCTTTCTGCTTAATGTGTCTGGGATTTCCTAAAATATCTGGGCAGAATCTCTGAGGAGCACAGGAAGGGGAGATTTGGTCCTCTTAATACATCATAAACAAAATGCAGTGAAAATCTTTTACCGCCATGAGTGAGCAGCAGCAGCTACTCCAAAATGAGAGCACTGAAGAGACGTTTTTGCTTAGTGGTAGATCTATTGGACCAGGTAGATGATTTTCTGACCTGGGCTCCTCCAGCAGCTGCTCAGTGTCGCTGTGTGGTGGGCATTTACCAGCCCACCTCGGCTGGGAAAGGAGACGGTGGTGGCGGCATCAGCAGGCAGAAACTCGAATGGGCTCAGCCCATCAGAGCTTCTCAACAGCACTTCATCTCTGCAGAAAAGCCCAAAAGGGGGAAAAAAGGGGATTTCCTGCTGGTGAGCTGTATCTCAGCCCTGCTGTAGTTGGTAGTGGGTCTCACAGTGTTAAACAGGAGATCATGTGCTTGAAGCTTGTGGGTTTGTTTTAGTTTGGCTCATTAATCTAAGTGAAGCGTTGCTGGCTTCGGACGCCGTGAGGATTAAGTGGGGCAGCAAAACAAACGGAAGCCTGAATATCTGCCCAGGTTATCAGCACCTCCCTTCCACCAACAGCACCCTGGGACTGGTTATTGAGAGGGGACCCTAAACTCTCCTCTATTGTCTGGCTGTTTTATCACTGAAATTCCTCCTTAGGCTTTTATTCTTGGGAATATTGATCAGACTGACATGAAATACATAGAAATGAAAATAAATCATTACCTGCGCTGTCAGCTAGGATTGAGGACAGAAAGGGTGGTTTGTCAGTTCATCCTGATGGCTCACTTTTTGCTCTTTCATAGTGAATTGAGAGCATATCATGGACTGAATAACACCAAGTGTAAGATCTGCAGATAAAGTGCATGTGCTGCAATTGACTGAAGGATGTTCCTTATTATGTTACCCCTGGAGCTCTTGTTTCCTCACCAATGCTCACAAGCTTTTCTTCTTTCAGACTTACCCTTTTACTAAATGGGACATGATTTTTAGAGGGTTTGCTTCTTCTGGCTAGCTTAATTCAGCTAGTCATTTTGCCTCTGTTCATGGCCAGTCCTCTGTACAATTCAGCTAAAGCTCAGACCTGAGAAGCAGAGTGTGCTTTTAAATCAGTGAACTTCTGCTTCTCTCCAAGACCTGTGGAGATGTAGCAGAAACAACTGTGTTAGCACCAGCAGGGTTACACCCATGCAAAATAGACATGAACAATGGGGACTCCGGCTGCGCAATGACCAGCAATAATATCTGCTGACCCTCAGGGTGCAGTTTCCCATTTGGGCTTAATCTGATCTGACCGTGGGCTGCTGGTGAAAGGGGTGGTCCTGCTCTTCCTGTCTGCTCCTAGCCACACATTCCTGGCACCTCCCTTGCACTGGAAGTAGCAAACCTGGAGGCTACAGAAAGATCTGACAGAAGATTTTTCCTTTTTTTTTGGTGTATTAGTTTTCTGCCGGATCAACAAACCAATCTGAATCACCCTACCACAACAAAACCCCTAGGCATGATGCAGGAGATCAGCTGTGGCTAGACCGGATTAAGCATAACCAGAAAATGGATCACCTGTCTTTGATACTCATCCTTTATGCTACAGACTCTGGGAACCACCTCTGCCTCCAAGATACAGGTTTGCCTGAAACCATCACTGTAACAAGTGCTGCAGGATCAGAGAAAGGGCTGAGCCCCAGATCTCAGTTCACACCTGTGCCTCTCCTGCATTCCACCCCCCTCCTTTCTCCAGTTGTAATTCCACCCTGGGCATGGCACCAGACACACAATGATTTTGAAGGACCCTGGGGTATTTCCACAAGCTATTTCTGCTTCAGCTGTGGTGAAAACAAGAGAGGCAATAGTTTTGATTCTCTCCCCTGCCAATCCCCCGGCATTGGGATGTCTGTGAGGATGGCAGCAGTCCTCGTGTTCCCCAGGCTGATGTCTCCTTCCGAGCATTGCACTTGCACAGCAGCCTTATGGCATCAGCTGTCCCCGCAGACGGCTGCCACCCTGCTCCTGTTGCAGTGCCAAGGGCCAACAGCGGTGAGAAAGCCACCGCAGGTGCACTGGGCTTGGTGGAAGGTTAATGGCCAGGCAGGTGCACCAGGACGGGAGGACCAAAGGGATAGAACAGGGCTCCAAGCAGAAGATAGAGTGGTTCAGACACAAATGCTGTAATTCCAGTGTCTGGTTGCTTCATGGATTTAGACAGTGTGTTTTTCAAGGAGCCCCGTGGGGGCAGCTCATTTGCAAAGATGACACTTTGAGGTGCATGCAAATTCTGCAGAGAGGAGAAGTTCACGGTGACATAGTTTGCAAAAAGTGGACCCAGTTGCAATGGCTGCTGGATGTTTTTCTCTATCTTTGTTACACACTCAGTTGTCCATTTGTATATGGAAGATTCAGCTTCATGTGCTCTATCTCTGACATGGGTTTCTCCTCAGGTTAATTCTCCTGACTTCCAGGAGAGCAGGATGTGACCCCTCCTGACATTTGTTTAGTGAGTTATGCTCATCTTCCGGAGAACACAAACAAGTTGTTGGACTTTCTCCCCACAGCTTTAGCTCTGCTCCAACCCTTTGCAGCACTTACTCTGGCCTTACACTGACAGAAGTGAGATTGGCATCAGGCTTTGAGTTATGCTTGCAAAAGTGCCTGTGTGATTTAGAGCTCTTAGTTTTCAAGAGGGACTCATGTCCAACCACAGTAAAAGAAATGCTAGTGTGTAATCCCCATTGATTTCACTTGAAATGAAACCTCTGACTATCTTTAAGGATCTGATCTTCAGCATTTGAGACAGTCACTTGGATTTAGGTCTGTAAATAGTGATGTCATTTTTAAAAATAGGCCTTATCCTTCAAAGGTGCCCAGACACTGCAAACATTGTCCCTCCTGTCCCACCCTTCCCAGCTGGCAGGAATTTGAGGACTATGATGAGAAAAATAGAAATAATTTCCATATCACAATAGCCAGACCTGAATGTAATTACTGACAAAACCATAATCTTATTTTCCCAATAATGTTTGGAAACCAAAATGAAGCATCCTCCTTGTTCATGGGAACAGAAATTGTATTCACATAACAAAGATATTAGGTAAGAGGAAGTATATTGAGGAACTCAGGAAGTGAAAAGTCTTTCATTGCCATATTCCTGCAAGAGCCAGTACAAAGGAACATGATTAGTCAGTTCTTCAGCAGTTTCCTATTTCCATCACCAAAATGCTTTAATCTTTAAGATACCGATGTTTTTTCTGAGGTTAATATGGAAGCATTTTTTGTGTCCAACTGAGTTGCTGTGCTCAGGTGAAGTACGGAGGATCTGAAGAAGATCGGTGATATTTCAGTGATATCTTCCACTCCCCCACCACGCTCTCCTATCTTTTCATTTGCCTTCAGCCACAGCATGTCTTGGTGGAGCTTTTATTCCCACATTCCCTTGCCTGATGACCCAGGCTGCACATGACAACTGGGAGAGATGTTTTGGGAGGCCTGAGGTTGCTGTCATTGACGCTGAGCCCCTCTGGGCATTGGAGACCAGTGGTAGCAGTGCTGTGGCGGCACATCTCACTCTTGGCAGGCTGGGGACAGCGATACTGTAGGGTCTCCAGGGCTTCACCAAGGAGAAGGATGTCCTTCAGCCCCTGTGCACTGCAGGGTGAGGCGTGGGCTCTTACATACCTGCAAAACCAGTCTTCAGCAGGACCAAAGTCACCCTGCATTTCCTGGCCACCCGCTCTGCATGAAGATTAGCTTACATGCAGCACATGCCTCTGCTTATACCTCTCTGTGGGCATAAGGTGGACGTTTCCCTGCGAGCTGCCCGTGTTTATGCTGTCTGTAGGCAACAAAACACCACTGGTACATCTGTCCTTGGCAAGTCCTGTGTGTAGCCATCCCTGTCCCACCTTTGGGAGCTTCGCACTGGTGATGAGAAGGGGAAGTTTCCTGGGGTAGGTGGCTGCAGCCAAAGAGCCACCAGAGCAGTGCTGGGGAGCAGTTGCTGGGGTTTTCATACATGCCTACTTCTTCCCCGGAAAGCAGGGGTCCAGTGGCAATAGGACAACATGTAACAGTAAAGGTGTTTTCTTTTTTTTAAAATGTGTTGTCAAAACCACTGTCTATTTCTAAGTTGATTTTTAATGAAAATTGGTTATGAGCATTGCAGTCAGAATGGTGGAAGACATCCTGCTTTCCTTCAGGTTATTTATCTTTCCTTCCACTCAAAAAAAGAGGATGGAAGGACAGGAGAGCTGGAGCTGGAGGTGAGGAAGAACGTGAACAGAAATGTTTTCAAAGGAAAACCTTCCATTTAGATTTCTTCTCTGTATTTTGCAAAACATATGCACATTTCAAACGAAAACACAAATCCAAAAGGCCAGACCCAGTCCTGGGCAGAGAGGAGCTGGCTCTGTGCCGGCACTGGCAGCGCCTCTCCCCCATCCCCACATCCCTCCTGGGAAACAGTGTGGGCAAAACGGGAGCCCTGCCTCCCAGAGACGGTCAGACCGGTTCCCGAAGTGAGATGTTTTATCACCCTTATCTTCATGTGCTTTGCTGCTGCACAAATATTACCACTTTCCCACCATATTTTTGGTAGGTCCATTCCTGGTGCCAGGTGAAATCGGGAAGTATGGTGGTGGGTGGAAACATACAAACCCTGTCATCCTTAAGGTGAGAGCCTGCAAATGGGATAGGTGTCAAGGCTGGTTTATTTTACAGCTTAATGGTGTTGGCAGCATCCCTCTCGCTATTCCCAGAGCCACGCACCTTCCCCCTGACCTCACCGACGATGCTTGGCTGCTTACAAGGAAGTAAACAAAAGGGACTCATGGGGACTTCGGTTCCATAGAAACAGCAGGGAAAATGTCCATGCGTGCCAAGTGGAAAAGGACTAAATCAGTGGGGAAGGAAATTTTATTGTCGCAAGTTCAAAGGGGGTGTTACAAACAAGAGAGTGGGAAAAAAAAAAGGAAAACTTCAGAAAGCAGTCCCTGAAGTCAGATCGCAAAATACTACTAATGAAGCCTTGCCTTAGAGCAGTTGTCAAATATGATGTGGTATTTACATCAACAGTGACTCAGGCAGCATTTACTACTTCCCCTTTCAACACAGCACGACTCTGCCTGCCCTCAGAGGATTGCAGCTCCTAACCCTGCGGATGGACCCGGCGCTGGGTGGGAGGGAAAACAATGCAGCGGGCGGTGGGACGGGAGAGCATGCAGCCTTGCCAGCCATGGGTCCGCATCCATCAGGGCTGCGTGCAAGGGAAGCAAGCAAGAAGTGTTAAAGTGGTAGTGGGGAGAAAAAGCCCCGTGATGTTTCTGCACTAAGGGGTCTGGGGGGGCTCCCCTGGGATGCAGCAGGTCTGAAAGCTTGACCGTGAGCCTGATTATGAGGCCCTAAGACTGCAAGAATTTGCTTGAGGGTTGGTGTTAGGATGCACAGCACAAGCTGAGATAACCAGCAGGGCTGCGGGATCAGAGAACCAGATGTCTGCGTCTGTAGGACTGAATTTCTCACCGTGGCTGTTTTATAGCAATGTCATTGTGCTCGCTTCTCTCCCCTCTGTCAGAGGAGCATCATGCCTTCAGGGGGGCTGCTTTTATGAAAGAGGGTGAGGGAGCAAGTACAGACATTCACTTAGGGCAGTGAAGCCCCCTTTTGCTAGAATAAGTAGGGTGGGTTGCTGGCTGAGTGTTCCTCACGGGATTTTTAGTTGGGACGGCAAACCTGAGCTAGGCGAGAACATCAGAAGCGCACTGTCTGTAAGGGGGCAGGTCTGCAGAATCACAGAACAGCTGAGGTTGGAAGGGACCTCTGGAGGTCATCTGGTCCAAGCCCCCTGCTCAAGCAGGGCCACCTGCGGCAAATTGCCCAGGTTGAAATGTCCCGTTAGTCCTCCCCACAAGCTGGCTGCATCCTGGCAGTGGCAGCGTTCAAGTGACACATATGTGGGACCCTGATCTGTGAAGAGCTCCTGTTCAGGAGAGAATATCCAAATATTCAAAAGGAGAAATATCCAAACACCATAATGAATTTCATTGTAAGCCAAATGCAAACATGGCTTTGGGTTTTTGAGAAGGAGATTTAGGGTTACAAATGCAGAGGGACGGTATAACTCAGCCACTGGATCATTCTTGGATTTACCATTGCCTTCTCCAGTTGCAGAAGCCCTTCATAAAAATGGGACCTGCAAGAACTCAGGGTTCACAGGACAAACTTGTCACTACATTGACGTGCCACTGGTGGCAATGCTTGCTACTGCTACTTGCTACTGTGCCCTTCACGAAGGCAAACTGAGACAAGAGTATGGGCCACGAACTACCACCAAGTCACCTATATGGCATCGTTCTGGGTTCCTTTTTCCTCCAAGGAGCTGATGCAGTTTGTTCAAGGGATCAGCAGGGAAATAAAACACAAGGTCCCTGCCTCTCCAGTTGCCATGTAACTGCTGGGGCTCATCCAAGCTAGGCTAGAACAGGCTTTTTAAGCAGTAATTAATTTTGATAAAGCTGACAGACTGTGTTGCTCCTGCTTGCATCAAACTGGGAGGCTATAGAATTGGAAGGAGCCTCCATCTAGTCTCTGAAATAAAACCTACAGCTGATCACTTTTGAGTTGGCTTAAAGGATGCAGTGCCCAGGTTCATTGCAAGCCACATCAGGTTTGAACCACGGCAGCTGGCTCCATCTCACAGGGTGAAACTCCACTGAAAGCCAGAGATCAGCACCCCTGTGAAGCTTTACATTGGTCCCACACCCTGCCAGAGATGTGCTCCTGTCTTTGTATGTGCAAGTGCATGTGGACACTCACAGAGAGGGCACAGGAGTAACTTAAGCAGCTCTTTTTGATCATATGGCCCAGAGACCCTCGATTTGGGGCTACATGCACTGGAGGTTATTTTCCAAATCCTTATTCATGCCAAATTCACTCTTTTTTCACCTTGGTGCAGAGTGTGTGACTCGGCTTGTTATCTTTGTCTCTCGGATGAATCTGTTCACTTTACTCACTGGAACCTTGTGGCATCATTACACTCGCCACAAGGATCTCTAAGAATCTCTGCCACAGAGTCAAAAGCACAGGCATGTACTCTGCAGTGCCAGACTCTTGGAAAGTTGTTTTAATAGGCTCCTGCTTTCAGTTAGTATGTAAGCTCCTTGGGGCATGAATCTGGCTTCCAATCAGTCCTGGCAGACACTCTGGTACTTTCTAAGCAAATCATCCTCATCCTCATCTTCCTGCTCACATTGGTAAAAATCCAAAGGGAGCGAAAATTTTAGTCACCCCGTCTCCCCATCCGAACGGGCTGAAAGCTGGTTCCCTTGGCCAGTCCTACAGAGAGCAACAACCCTGCGTGCTACATTCAGGTCTGCACCATGTTACGCAGCATTTGAAAGAGTTTTGTTTGCACTCACGTCTCTCAGCAATGCAAACAAGACTTGAGCAAGATGCAAATCACACCTGTATGAGCATCACCTGGCTAGGCTTCTCCTTAGCATTTCCAGCTTACAGGGCTTGTGGTACGGTCTGGTCCGCACTACCCAGGGGTCTCCTCCTGCTCGCTGGAGCTTTAGCCAATTCAGCACTTGCGTGCTGGGATTTTGACCCCTCCCATCCCCCATGTGTTTGTTTGAAGAGATAACTCCTTTTATATATATACTTGCTCTTTGGATGGGGGGGAAACCTTTATTGTTGTCTCTGAGCTTCTGCAGCATAAAGTTCCAGGATTCCTCCATTCCCAGCTGCTGGATTCAGAAAGCTTTTCCTTTTCAAGCTTCCTGTTCACACAGGGTGGGGGTGGGAAGTGGGGGACGAGGGGGGAGGTTAGGCATTGAATAAAAGGAATTAACCATTTCCCTTCTCTGACCTTTGGGAATTTCCGTATGTGAAAGTGGCAGCTTGTGTGTCTAAGAATTATAAATGATGGGACCTTGCAAGTTACTGAATGGATGTGTGACCAACGACCACAGGCTGCTCCCTGAGCAGGGCTGGGAGTGAGGAGGGCAAAGGGGAGAAATGAGAAGCAGGAAAGAGCAAAGATACCAAAAGATTGCATGTTTTATAGGAATGAAAACTGCTTATCCTGCTCCGGAGAGCTCCTGCTATTGCAGCTTCCCTCCACCATGCCGTAGTTCTCAGAGCGCAGCAAAAAGGAGGCCAGGAAGTAAGTTTCCATGAGAAGCTCTCATGACTCAGATCTCCCTCCTGTAGGATTTCATCAGTTTCCCTAGGACAGGGTCACCATCCTGAAAGGAAAAGAGCCATCCTGACTGGTGTTAAAATGCATATGTATTTAACATACATCGCGTGTATGTGCGCAACCCTCTCTAGACACTTAAAACAGACTAAACAGTGCTTGAAAGTGGGACTTCCACTGTTGTTTCTGAGAAACTAGCATGTGTCCTCCAAGCCACCCTCTCCCCCATGTCCTGGGTGCCATGCAGACTCTCAGTGCCACCCCAGCAGGCTCATGGTTGCTGGGACGCTCCCACGACACATGTGCGCACACATTCAAACCCACGCACGCACAAGCAGGGCCACGGCAGCTGTAGAGCAGGAGGTGGTCCCCATTGCCACTGCCATTTGCAGGGAGCACCAAATACCCCTGACACCCTGGGCAGGCTCAGCTCTTCTTTCTTCACCAGCTGAGGCAGGGAGATTTGCTAAACTCAGGAGGTTAAAAAAAAAAAAAATGCTTGTCCTCACTGCTGGCTGTGATTTGCAAGGCACAGAGGAAAAAATACGCTGCTCAGCAGGGCCCCTGCTGTATCCTGTATGGCATTTCTGTGCAACTAGGCAGGCCCATCTGTCTGAGCGTGTACAAATTGCAAACCTAACAGGGATGACCTGGGGAGTCCCAGCGCCTGCTGCTCTGCCAGGATGGCAGAATCAGACTGAGGGAGCTTTGTGCCCCACCATGCTGCCGGAGGATGGAGGCGGGGGAAGCGGGTGGCCTTGTGCCGTGCAGGATACAGAAGCACCCAACCTGCATTTTGGGGGAGCCTGGAGGGGTGATCGGTTTGGGAAAGATCTCCTCACTCTCCTTCTCTCCCTCTGCTGTGGGGTGATGGAGATGGCTAAGAGGGAGGCTTTTTTTTTTAGCTCCGTGTAGTTGAGCATCCCTTGCCCATTGCTACCCTCAGCACTTTCATCAGCCCGTAGATGCGACAGAGACCAGCCGGCGCATCAAAGGCTTGTTAAGTTACCGCTGTGCTGTGAAAGAGAGGGAAAAAAATCCCGTTGACTGTGACGAATTAGGGAAGTTCAGGGGTGGCACTCACCCTTTTATTGGAGAGCTGCTTGAGTCTGTGCACTGCTAAAGGGATTAGAGCAGCGTGTGGCATGTTTCTGATTCTGACAGAAACTTGAACGCGCTCTAGTAGAGCTGTAAAGAGAATGGCCACGTCAATGGCAAGGGCCTGGGAGGGGATGCCTGGTTGTGAGTGATTAGCCACACTCTGAAGGCACCAGGGGGCTGTGAACTGTACGTGCGGTTAACTGTCGAGGTGCCGAATTCACCCAAGCATTACATTTGCAGCACCATGCATGGGCTTTCGGGCATGCCGTGCACTCGCAGGGGCTGTCGTGGTGCTGCCTCCCGGAGGAAGAGGCTCTTCAGGGGCTGTGCAGTCCCATCCCCAGGGTGCTCAGCCCCAACCTGCAGCAACCTCCCTCAGGGATGGAGAGGACTTTGGGGGTCTCCACTCCCATTGTCCCTTGCTCACTCAGCGGAGTCAGAAGTGAAAGTATCAGATCTTGGTATAGCACAAGAAAATGAATGTCAATGTGATAAAAAAATGAAAAAAGTCATAACTTACTGGGAGGCGAGACAGTCACTGTGCCTAAGGCTCAGTGTTCATTTGGACTTCTGAGGCACCAAGATGATCATGGATGGGGAGCCAACTTGTATCTGGCTGCTCCGAGTTAGATTTCAAAGAAGTTTCAAGAAAATGGCCATTTTGAATATGGCACTTGAAGCCTGCTCTGAGAACGAGAACAGAAACTAAGCCTACAGTCTGATGCACAACCTGAAATACAGCGTTCCTAAGCAGGACACCTACTCCATAATAGGGACACGAAGGACAAAGCTGAATAAGTTAACAGAGTTGTGGAACCTAGCACACCAGACTTGGAGAGATGGGACATATATATATGGAAGGAGCATTACAACTTGTCAAACACTGTTTTCCCCAGATGTACCCCTAAAGCAGGGTTACACTTGAGAAGTCCAGATGGAGCAGGCAGCACCCAGACTGGCCATTCGTGTACTGAAATAGATTTACATTAGCTCTCCAGGACATCAGAGATCAAAGGCAGTTGGGTTCAGAAGTGTCTGCAGTACCTGTATGGAAAAACTGGAAACCAAATTTAAGTGGAACAGAACATTCTGAAGCTCCAAGAAGACTGCCAGCAAAAGGTTAATAGATGGGACATAAGGGCAATAATTTCAAGTCAGACTGAATGATAATTTTCAGTGGCTGCAAGACCGAAAGCCACTTCAAGAAGTCAGCAAGAAGTAAGCATGTGCCACCCCCTGTTCCTGCATGACAGCATCAAAGACAGCTCGGGAAGACTAGGTGGCCTCCCAAGAAGCAAAAGTAAAGCAGAGATAACTGAAAATATGGGGGATTCCATGAAAGTAAGGAAATCAAGGCAAAGAGCAGGCCCTCAGAGGAAAAAGATGTAGAAAAACGTCTGTTAAAAGAAAAGAGCAAAGCAATGCCAGTGTGAAGGGTGACAAGAGTCTTTCACAGATCATGCCATTACAGAAGTTTAATGCTCCAATGAAGAAACTGATAGTAGAACAATTTTCCCACTGGCAAGGTGTGAACTAGAGATAGACAGAAAGAAGATTTATTTTTTTCACATTCCTGTAAAAATATTTGAGATTTCAAAAACCACTGTTATTCCCATTTTATCAACACAAAAATGAGATGTTAAGAAAAACAAAGTGAGAAAAAATCCAGTCCCTTCTTTGCCTTCCCTCACCTCAGCACGAAAATGAGACCAGATCCATATGTGGGTCTGGGATCTGGGTTCAGATCCATGCATGAGGTTATCTCTGGTGCATGCGCCAAACTCTAGCCCGTTTATTCATCTGGGAGACGTCTACATGCAACTGGAGAGACCAAAGCGCTTGAATGGGTTAAAGCATGCCCTGGGCTCCTCATCCCCCGGTTGCAGAGTAGCTAGGAGCACAGCTGGACACAGCCTGGCTTGTCTTTGCTGCTGAAAGCAGACCATGGCAGCAGGGAGCAGGTCATCACAATCCAGAGCAACTGGGCTGCATGGACCTAGAAACGTAAAAAGCACCTCCCACTTGGGTAAAACAAATGTAGCTTTTCTAGCTGGTTTACATCAGAGACTTGAGCAATCTAACCCATAGAATACCCAGGAACTCCAACAGCTCTGAAGAACTTCATTTTTAATGAATCATCACTTCCACAAAACAAGAAATCCTTTTTCAGGATATTTCCAGCTGGATTTAGTTCTAGCAGAAATGTTTACGTATGAACAAGGAGATACACTAGTGATAGAATAAGGTCAGAAAAAGAGATACGGAGAGCGAGAGACACTGAGCATACAAACACTGAAGGACTATTGTCTGCAAAGTACCTTGCACTGTTAAGTGAAGTGGGAGATGCAAGTAAAAAAAATTAACATACTAGTTGAAGACCTACCTAAAAGCCTGTGATGGCAGATTCACCGCTAAACTCATTGTAACTTTCAGTACAGTTGCAGAAAAGCTCACAGACCCTAGGAGAACACCGCTGCAGTCAGCATTACCAAGAAACATGAGTAAGCCAAATTCAACACATATCCAGCTGATTTGGGAGTTTTGCAGAGTGTGCTTCTTCTGGGTGGTAAAGGAGTGACTGGGGCAAAGTTAAAGGAAAAGCAAGCTGAATTTTGACTTGCAAGATCACTCGTTGACCACATTTTTAAAAACATTCATCAAAGAGAGCACAGGATCCAGGAAATCACTCATTGTCGCTGCTCTTAAGAAATCATTTTCTAGCCTTCCTCATGAATTTGGAAAGTTAAGTAACTAGCACCATCTAAGACACTGGCTAGCTAACAGAAGATGGAAAAAGGCCAGCTGAAAGAATCCCTGCCCTAGTCTGTGCTAGAGAAAGAAAAGCAATGGCCTGAGGCTTGACAATACAGGAATATGCTGAAGATCTACCAGGGTAGATACCTGGGCCTGGACTGGACATCAGGCGACCTTTGAAGGTAAAAGGTCTTCATTGCATGCTTTTGACAATGTGTCCATAAGATGTTTGAAAGGCTGCAAACTACTCTCCACTGTTACATAAACGAGTTAGACCACAGAGAATTTATCCTACAGTTCCAGAGAGTTCTGAGTTTCATGTTTGGCTGGTATAAAACGGCATAGCCAGTAGATAACTATTCTTTGACTTCATGTCCAGTTCTCCCTTTGTTCAACCATTATTCATGTCACTCAAATGAGCTCAGTGTAACTGATTTACCGTAGCACTCAGTAAGAAAAAAACCAGGCTCTGAGATCCTGGCTTACATTGAGCAAGATCTTTGGGTGAATTAATACAAGCAATCTCACTGGCTTTCCAATAGCCTCAACCACTCGATCAGCAAGCTATCTGGCCAATACTGTGCTATCAAAGCACAGTAAAAAATTTCTTGAAGTTTTGGAGGTCTCCCTTGGGTGCTGGTTTCACCTTTCTAAGAAAGAACCTGGGACATCTCTCGGTTTCTCCCTGGGCGTGTGACATGTGAATGAGCATCCCTCACCCATTTGTGGTCCTCCTGGGATGCTCAACCCTGTTGCCTTCACCTGCTCCAGCAGCATCCAGCTGGATCCTTCACTCTCAGCTGTTCCGGCCTGCAGAGCTCTGCCCGTGGTGGTGGGAACTTTGGCTGCCTGAACTTCCCCACTGCTGCCTTGCAGGACTTCCCCCAGTGATGCCCCTTCAGCCCAGCAATGTGACCTTCCCCTCAGTCCTGCTGCATCCAGGCCAGCACAGAGTCTGGTGGTGTCGGCTTCCTTGCAGCAGTGTCGTGTCAGCTATGCCGGGCCCCAGCTGGATGAGCAAAACAGAATTTAGGCTCGGTTCCCATCCCCAGCTTGAAACCACGCATCAGGGTGCTCGCACCGTCTGCCCACGGTTGACCATGGAGGGGTGAAGTGTACCTTGTTCCGCCTTTGCTATGGGCTGTGCTCACCTCCTACATCTGAAACTGAGTCAGAGGTCCATGTGGCTGGCTATTCAAGAGGGTAAGCCAAAATGAAATCTCCTCCTGACATTCTGCATGTGGTCTGTCTGACAGTGCGGTGCTGAGCATACATGACACGCAAGGAAAAGCACAGGAAGAGGTTAGGGATGAGAAGCTCTCTGGCCTGCAATAAGCCAAGAGGCTCAGATTTAGCAAGCACTGAATGTTTCCCAACCATACATCATATACTAAGCCGTGTGATGTCTCATTGTTCAGTGTTTGCAGCTGTTGACACAGACTGGATTAGGAAAACAGACATTAAGGATGGGACGGGTTAGTGAACTGTGTGCATTTTCCACATGGTGGTAGGGATACTGCAAGCGGGAGCTGAGTCTGGCCAGTCAGATGTGTTCTCCGTGAGCAGCTAGGGATACTTGCCCTGCAAGCCAGGCTGAGCAAGAAGCTTTTAGCTTGGAACGTGCTCTTAATTCCTCTGCCACAGGGATTTTCTTCATCAAGCTGCCTCGAGGGCATCTAGTCAAGTAGCAGTCAACTCAGGGACAGCAGTGTCTCTGCCAGCAAGTCCCGCATGATTTAGGCAGGACTTAAAGTTTACCTCCCCAGAGACACTCAGAAGGGAAAACAGCCGTAGCAATAGCTCCAGCGGTGGAAAGGAGGGCGAGCGGAAGACCTGGGAGGTGCAGCAGGAGGTCAGCCCAGCCCACGCCTCTCTGCGCACAGCACAAGGATGGGACCGTGGTCTGTTTATCTGTGAACAGTGGCACTGTTCAGCACAAATATGCAACCAGCCTGAGCTTGGAAGGCTTCACGTCCTTCTTGGTAACAGCATGATAGAAAATAAGGTCTTGGCTCGTTGCCCTGAGTGTGTTGCTGAAGTGGGTTGGGTGAGGAGCAGGGAAGAGCTGGAACAGAAATGTTGAGCTTTGATTTTCAAGTCTGATTGCCTCAACAATTTGATCCAGGCTGTCCCAGCTGGGAGCTGGACGTCTGGGCCAGGTGCAGAGCCCTGGGACAGCTATGAAGAGCTGCCCCGTGTCCCGGTTGCAGCTTGCTCTCTAGGGAAAGCCAGCTGTGACACCTCAGGCTGCGTACGGGTACTACCTGAAGCTGTTTTCTGTTGGCTATAGGTACTTACAAATCACCTGTTACTCTCATATCCCAGGATCCTGACAGGTCCCTCTCATCTCTGGAAGTTGGGAAGAAAAGCGATCCCCATTTCATGAGTAGGGACTTGAGGCACAGCAAGGTCAAGCAATTGTGCAAGAGCCAAAGGCCCAACCTTTGGTGGTGCGACAGCCTAAAAATGAGTGCACCATAGGCTAGAGCTGCCTGGGTGAGTCCCACAATGTATCTTCTCTTCCAGAAAAGCAGCCTCGTCCACTCTGGTGCCACATGTCAGAAACTTCCATTGCTTGTGAGATAAAGCCCAGGATATTAGCCACAGAATCATAGAATCACAGAATGGCTTGAGTTGGAAGGGACCTTAAGGATAATTTTGTTCCAACCCCCCCCTGCCATGGGCAGGGATGCCACCCACTAGACCAGGTTGCTCAGGGCCCCATCCAACCTGGCCTTGAACACTTCCAGGGATGGGGCATCCACAACTTCCCTGGGCAACCTGGTCCAGTGCCTCACCACCCTCTGAGTAAAGAACTTCCTCCTAACATCCGATCTAAATCTCCCGTCTTTTAGTTTAAAACCCTTCCCCCTTGTCCTATCACTATCTGCCCATGTAAAGAGTCCCTCTCCAGCTTTTTTGTAAGCCCCCTTCAAGTACTGAAAGGCCGCAGTGAGGTCTCCCCGGAGCCTTCTCTTCTCCAGGCTGAACAACCCCAGCTCTCTCAGCCTTTCTGCGCAGGAGAGCTGCTCCAGCCCTCTGACCATCCTCGTGGCCCTCCTCTGGACCCGCTCCAACAGGTTCACATCCTTCTTTGCTGGGGGCCCCAGACCTGGATGCAGCACTCCAGGTGGGGCCTCATGAGGGCAGAGCAGAGGGGGACGATCCCCTCCCTTGACCTGCTGCCCACGCCTCTGGTGATGCAGCCCAGGATGCAGTTGGCCTTCTGGGCTGCGAGCGCACACTGCTGGCTCATGTCGAGCTTCTCGTCCACCAGAACCCCCAAGTTCTTCTCCACAGGGCTGCTCTCAATGAGTTCTTCTCCCAGTCAGGCAGTATTAATTCATGTAGACCGGTGTGTGCCCATGCTCCCTTTCACCATCTGCATTAAAGGACAACCTGCTTCACAGGGAACTAGTAGCAGCAAAACCACATCCACTTCCCTACTGCAGATGGAGAAGGAGCATTTCAGTTTATAGTTGGTGAGAAACTTTCTACTCACAATCACGTACACAGACAAAAGCACTGGGCATCCAACTATATGAATGTGGTACAACCTGGGAATGCGTGTAACAAAAAAACCTCTGATCTGATAAAGCTTAAAATCCTGTCCCATGGGCTGAGTTAGTATTTTCCCTGCAGTGGTTTCTTTTAGCTAAAAAGCTTTAAGTTGTGAGTTGCATTCATTAGATTCACTGAACCTGTTGATAGTTGGCTCTCTTTAACACTCATGCACAGACAAGACTGTGGTGTTAAGATTTCATCTGAGGAGACTTCACAGTCTCAGGTTTAGTGTTCATATAGTGATCCTGTTGCCAAGACCTACAGACCCTCAGCCTGCCCTTTACCTGGGGGAGCATTCTGGCAGCTGGACTGACCAGGTTCTTGGTGGCAAATGAGAGAAAGCTGCTGGTCACTTGTTTAATGGGAAAATCAGCTGAGTTTACAGAGCTCCTTCCCTCCCTCTCCCCTCCTCCTCAGGAATGTCCATGAGTGACTGGCTCACATTTGCCACAGTATTTTCAAGCGGGGCCTGTGAGCTTTGCAGTTCCTCCCCGGCAGGAAGCCAGAGCAGCACTGTGCTCACCCTGCCAGGCGTTCAGGACAGAGTGCAGGAAGGTGGTTTCGGAGAAAGCAGCCATACTCCTTCACCCTGCAGTTTTCTTTCTTTCTTTTTGTTTGTTTGTTTGTTTGTTTCTTTCTTTCTTTCTTTCTTTCTTTCTTTTTTTTTTTCCCCACCTTCACCGCACTTGGGGGATTTAAGAAGTCTTGAGAAAAGACGTGCATGCAATATGCCTCCTCACATTCGCCTTGGGGAATCTTTCCAGACATTGTCCCCAACAGCATCTTATTTCTGAGACATTAAAAAGCCACTCTATTCAAATGCAAATCAAGTCCTTCCTGACAATAACTGTTGAGTAATTTTGACGTCAATACGAGCACTCTAGCCGGACGTTCCAAGAATAGACCTGGTGTTTGGGAACGGAGCAAAAAGGAAGCAACCACAGATAATATACAGGAGCAACTCTTTAAAGGAGAGACTGCGAGGGGAAGATAGCACAGCCAGGGGTATCAGGTACCAAAGCGCCAGAAATTTAGAGCAAGGAACAGTCAAGGAAAGCCAGGCCTGAGAGGGTTGAAGCACGGGCTCTCCTCAGACCCAGGGCGAGGAAGATGGGGTGCTACACCGGTGTAAGTCTGCTTGGGCTCTTGTGCTGGTAACTCTGAGGACAGGAGCAGTAGGACGAGATGAGAGTGTCTGAGTGAAGGAGACTCCCAAGGCACATCAAGCAACCCAAGACTTGGCAGACAAGGAGCAAGGTAGACAGTGCTGCACCAGAGCCACAACTAACAGTCTAGTGGGCGGGTTTTTCACCTCTTCTTGAATGAGTCCATTTACCTAGAGTCAACCTTAAGCTCCTAATCTTATTTTGCATTTTGACCAAATTTCATTCATTTGGAGCTTGCTTAGATGGCTCTGCCCTGTGCTACATTGTACAATGTGCCCTCTGGAAGGTCTCTTCTGCGCAATATGTGCTGTCACGCTCCTAAAGCTGGTGGCAGAGAGGACACTAAATTTGCATGCATTCAGAGGGAAAGGCTTTCAACCAGAACTTGATACCAAAAAGTACATTCAGACACAGAACTAGCTATCCCACCCCAAGGAAGAGATGCATACAGTGCATATTACTGATGGGTTGATAGAGCAAACTGCTGTCCCCCAAGGCTTTCCAAGGCAAATAGCGTGCTCTTGAGCTGAAGTAGACCCCTTAGGAAACATGATCCAGCAGAGATGCCATTGATGTGCCTGCGTGATCAGAGGAATACATGCAGGGCTTCCCGAGTGACGTGGCATTTGAGCACTATTTGCAATACAATGGCTTTTCTGCCTGTTTTGGAAATTTCTGACATTCTAAGCACAATCATATTTATAATGGTTACATCTGGCCTTTCTGATCTGCCTGCTCATCAGCCAATGGAGAGCCCTCAGGTATAAATCTCCTCTCAGTTCTACCCTGTGCTGCTACTTTGGATTCATCTCCTGTTAATTAATCACCCAGGGCTCTCAGAGAACTTTAGAGCATTAACCCATTCACCTCTGAAATACTTTCCTCTCACATTCACAATGTTTCATATTTATCTGCCAGAGAATAAGGTGATCAGTGAAGCCTGCAACTACCATGTTACAGTAGGCAGTTATTTTACCCCTCTTCTTTTGCAAAGCTGATTTATCCAAATTCACAAGGTAAATCAGTGACAGAGATCGGGAATCAACATGGTATTCAAATCTTGAGTTCTCCTGTAGCCACTGGTAAGCATGCCTTGTGAAAATGCTCTCTCCCCTTTTCATACAAACCCAAGCATAACCTCAACAGACTGGAGCCCACCTTGAACCCTGGGTAGGACCAGAGTTGCCTCCTGAGGGCCCTTCTGCACCTTTCTAGGAGTCTACGGATCTTATTACTAGAAAGTAGCATGGTAAAATGCTAACTTGTTAAACAAAAGACTGTCATCAGCCACTTCATGCCCAGTTAAGAAGAGTAACCAGTGTCATTTCAAGTAGATGCTGCTTGCTGTTCTTTGTGGCCTGCTTCTCTTCGATGTCTTTGAGGACAACATCACATACTTATGTCCTGGGGAAGTTGTGCTGTGTATGCTCCCAAACAGGTTCCTCTCTCCCCATGCATTTTCTATCAACTGTAGATTTCCTAGAGCAGAGAGTGAGGACATGGCTGCTTGGGCATGAAGCCCCTGCTCGGTCACTGCCTTGTGCAGCATGCCCTACAGAAGATGGCACAGGGTGTCTGCATAGCTGCACAACTTTCCCTGTCCGGGGAGAGACCAGACTTTGCCCCAGCTTCTCGCCTGGACTTTGGTGTTCACATCTTGGCTGTGCACAAGGAAGGGGAAGACACCCTCTGGGTTTCCTATTTAAGCCCTCCTTTCATCTTCTGGCAGGTCTAGAAACATGTCAGTGCATATGAAGGGATAGGAGGAGCCATGTTCTCCAGTAAATGTCGCTTACCAGGAGGGAAAAAAGAGAGATGGCAGTAAACGAAGAGCAGAATTGCTGAAGAACAGCCAACAGACGGACCCTACAAGAAGTGCTGACCTTGTCCCTCCTCATTAATATGATTTATATTGCTGTATATGGAGGATGCTACTGTCAGGAAACTGCACCATGTAACCCTGTTTTGGAGCCTCTTGCTGGCTGCAGAGCCCCCCAGCAGGCAGCCCCTTGCCCTACCTTTGGGCAGGGGGAGCCATGGGCTGTCCCAGGTGGAGAGGCTGGCTCTGGATGCCCTCGCAGCCAAACCACACACCTGGGTCTCTCTGGGGCACCTCCCGGCAAGGCCCTTCCCTTCACCGGGGTCCAGGCTTCAGCAGCATAAAGGCGAGGGAAATAAGCTCCTGAAGGCCTTGTTTGGTTTTATCTTGACCCTGCAGGTACAAAAACAAAGTCCAGGCTCTCCCAAGTCCAGCTCAGCATCTTGCAAAGGTCACCTTAAGTTTAGGGTGGCCAGTGTCCCTGGCCAAGCACCTTCACTGCTCCCTGCCACAGCAGTCCTCCATTATCCATTCAGTATGGTTCCTTTAATCATTTGTGGGTGCTCCCAGCCACCCATAGGCAACTCAAAGCAAGTGCTCGCAGCCAGCACCGCGGAGGAGCCCTGAGACCAGTGGTAGCCACGGGGCTGAGGACAGGCATTGCTCCTCCTGGATTTACCAGGTGGGCGCAGGACCAGGAGAGCCCTGACCTGGGACACTGGGGCCAGGCAGCTGCCGCAGGGAGCTGTACGCCACGGGCTGCCCTGCGGACACGGGGCTGGGGCCGGGCGAGCGCGCGGCGCAGGAAGCACCTGCTCCCGAAGTGACGACTGTCTTATCTGACCCCGGTCACATCAGGTGGCTTCCTTGTTTGTTTTGGCCGCCAGCCCCCGCGGCCCCCTCCGGCCGTGCTGGCGAGCTCCTCCGCTCCTTTTTCCGAGTGCGTTCATTGATCTGAAGAGAAAACCGCCTGGAGACTTTCCCAGTGCGGCGCCCCGGCCTCCATTTCCCCATGCCTCGGCCACACGCTTAAACCACCCTCATGGGTCCCTGTGCCCTGTGGAGGAGCCGGTACCCGAGGGTGCAATGGGCGCACGGCCTTCCTTCGACTGAAGGTTGCAAGGCGGGGCCGCGGCCGCCCCGAGCCTGGGCTTTAGAAAAAACAAATCAACACTTGCGGTTCCTCTTCCTTCCCCCTGGCCTCCCTCCCGCGGTCTGGATGATTTACTGAACAACGGCTGGGCCCGGCCGCAGGGCGGTTGTGCCAGGGGCCTCCCCCAGGCAGCACCCGGGCAGAGCCCACTCGGTCGCCCCGAGGTGTCTCTGGGCCATCTTGGGAGCTGGGAGCCTTCAGGAGCAATTCCCTGCATCTTCTTCCAGCTCTGCCTCAGGGGCAGATCAGGAGCTGACGGGCTCCTGCTCCTGTGGTGATCTGCATTTCAGCCACAGATGTTGGCCCGACGCCAAGACGATGCCGTTTCAGTTTGACAATCACCTCTTAAACAATCTTCAAAACAAATTTAACCAGCGGGTTAGATATCGGCTCATTGAAACGTAATGCTACTGCCATATAAAGATAACAACAGACGCAGAGCACACACGTATTTTAAAATTGTACCCGGGTCAACAGTCCCTTGTAAGTTATAGATGCATGATAGAAATCATTTGGCTTTGGATTTTATGAGACATGAGACAAGTTCCTTGCAACATATTTTCCTTTTCCTTTTTATTCTGCCTAATCCTTAGTCTTAGACCCTTTTGATAAGGAGAATTCATTTCTCCAGGGGCAAAATTTGCAATGAAAAAACCCACAGAAGAAACTTTTCATACTTAACATACTATGCAAAGAGGAACAATAAGATAATAATGGAGCTGAATATTCATTATGCTAATCAAATGTTAATAAACTACGGGATAGCATGCAGCTCAATTTGGCTCCTATCTCCCTCTCTTTCTTTCTTTCTTGCCTGCTTGCATCTCTCTTTCTTTCTTCTTTTTTGCCTCTTCCCTTCTCCTGCTATATGAGGCCATCTTCATGGAGACGAAAAACTCTCAGATTGAAAGCGTTATTTATTTAAAACAATCTTGCAAATAGTAAACACTGTCAAGCAGATGTGCAACATCTGTGTAGCTCAGGCAGTCACTGAATATTTCTACTTTGACCTCAGGGAAGCCTCAGGTCCAGAAACAGACGATAGCCAATAGTCACAGAAACCGCAAATAGATAAGTGTAATGATGTCATTTTCAAAACATGAATATTCAAAAATGAAGACTACCTCAGGTATCTGTCACCTTAAAACTGAATAGTTATGTTTGGGCATCTGACATCCTCACAGTTATGACTGTTTCCATTTCACTGCATTAATTATGTAAACAAACAAAAACAAACAAACAAAAACCAGGGGATAACATGCTAATGATGAGTAAGAGCGAAGGCTTCAGTATAATATCTGTAACCAGAGATGCACTAACACCTTGTGTCTCTGGTTTCAGATAATCACCTGGTGTCAAATCCTTTGTACCACGGGTGTGCTGCAGGGAAAGGGAAAAAGAAACTAAAACATGGTGTGATGCTGAAACATGACCCAGCAGGTGACCCTCTCCCTCCCTGTGCAGCAAAACCCTGCCTTAGATATACTGCTGTGCCTGTGACAGCAACAGGCTCCCTCTGAGCCTCTTGGGAGAGCAGCCAGGCAAGCTGTCGGCTGAGCGGCATGACTCCGACCCAAGTGTGTTGTGTCCAGGCACCTCTGGGACATCTCCTTCGTCGGGGTGCTGTGTCCCTGCTCCCTGGGCTGGGGGATCCTCGTGTTGGGGCTAAGGCAGCATCAGCCTCGTTCTCTTTGGGCAAAGGAGAAGAGACCACTCAAGGACCAGCACAGACATAGTCTTAGAGGTGCTTATGTATGTCTGCAGCTCCTCAAGCCCCCGGCTCTGAAGTCTCAAAGTCTTGAGCAGCAAGACGGTCATGGGAGGCTTGGTCCTCTTCTGCTGGCTGTGCTCTGAGTGGCTGGTGACAGGGCCAGAGCTGCCCTGACCTGGGCTTTCACAGTGTGGCGTGTTGTGGGAGTCACGCAGCACCTGCCCCACGGGAGATGAGTATTAACCTCTCTGAGTATGGCTGGAAGGGCTGCAGGGTCACTGTGTTCAGGGAAGGCCAGAGCAAAGGTCGTGTTAGGTAGAGTGTGTTAGAGGCCCTGGTGATGTCTTCTGCTGGCCCCAAGAAGAGAGCATGCAGTGCCCCAGATAACTCTGGCTATTGTACGACTGCTAGTACCCAGGGCCACATCCACCCCTCTCGCTTCTGTCCTAGCAAACCAGAAGAGGCAGTAGGTGTGAAAGGTGTCTGCAAAACCAACCCTGAGGGAACACCTGAAGGATCCAATCTCTACTAGCTTGATCTGCAGCTCCATTCAAAGAAGCTGTGCTCCCTCTGAGCCCCAAGACCTGAGAGCCTCTCAAGGGAGAGGTAAAAACCAGCATCTACTGGTGGCTGCTTCCGCAGCCCTGTTTTCTTCTTTGCCATCACGCACGTGACTGCTCCTCAGCCTGGCTCTTGAGAAAGGGCAGCAGAGCACAGACACCCAGACTATCGCAACACCACTCCAGACTGCTGCAAAGACCTGCTGGCTGTGGTGCATGCACCGTGACTTCCAGGGCAGTGGGAGGGTGCTTTCATCAGTTCAGCTGAAAACAGCAAATTTTTGCTTTCCCCTTCTTGGATTTTTACCCTGTGCTGTGAGACCAGGAACTCTCCTGGGAAAGCTCTGGTTGTAAGGCCTGAATCTGGCCAAACTGGTCCCAAATGAGTGTTTCCCATTACTCTCAGCCTAGGACACATAGCTGATCCTTCTGATATTGCCTTAATTTGTCCCTGGCATTAACTTTCTTGGCCATTTTTACTTTTCTCTCCCCTTCCATGAAATCCACTTCACTGCCCGTTCTCCCCTTTCCGCCATCTTCTGTCTGGGATCTGCTGGGTTTTTCAGGTGCCTCATGCTGTGGCCTCACCCCCATGAAGAAAAAGAAAAGAAAAAGAAGACAACCTCACAGGAAGATGTTTCCAAAATCCAAGCAAGCATCTCTTGCCATGCAGTTCCACTCCTCATGGGGTCATTCTGGGAGGAAATCAGCTCTCTCTGCTCTACATGTCTGCTGAGTGTGTAGGAGTCCAGGTGGATGCATGCCAGTCAGGGCATGTGTGAAAGCTGCTGCCCCGTGGCCCAGAGACAGAGGTGCTGCTGCCTCCCTTGATGTAGCTTCCAACCAGGATGTGTATTTTAAGTGTCCGGGCTTTCACTTGGGAATCAATGCCAGCCTCGCTGAGTGCCCGGCAATGCTGTCTGTGCTGCCTCACCTCCATTTTCGCCTGCCTCTGATGGACTGCAGCACTGCCTGGATGAGCAGCTGGCTGCTGTGTGGTGCAGCTATTTATCCAAGTTTCTTGCCTAAATAAAGCGGGTATCTGGATACCAGGGTCTGAAGGAGGGTGCTGGTGTGAAGCTGGGTGCAAGCCTGTGGCTGCTGCTGGGGAGGGCTTTGGTTTTCTCTCTTTGGCCATGCGTCTGTGTTTGTTTTGGCAGAGCTGGGGTGTTGGTGACACTGGGAGCAGAGTTCAGGACATCACCAGAAACTGAATTTCTGCATTCACTTGTGTTGAAATAACAAAGGCAATTCCCTCTCAGCATGCCACACTCCACCCACTCAGCTGAGCTCGCTGTGGCTGCAGGGCTCTGCTTCCTCCAACCCGTCCCAGGAGCTGCAATTTTCCCCGTCTGCCCGCTGACTACAAGGAGTATGGGGTGTGTCAAGGGGCTTTGCAGAGGGAAATGCTGCCCTGCCAGTGCAGGCTGCTTTCTGCCAGGCCTTGCTGTTGTCAAACATGAAGGTCAGTTTGGTTGCCCTCCTGCCAGTAAAAGACTGCATTTTGGGGGGTGGCTGTCTATGACTCCAAGAGAAGGGCTGTGGGGTGGGATTGGATGGGATCCTCCTTCCCCATGGGCTTCCTGCTGTCAGGAAAAGGGAGCAGGAGATGGTAGGTTTCTTTGCTCACTGGGCTGGAGACACCTGCATTCCTCAGCCCTTTGCAGGACATGGGAGCAGAGGAGAAGGCTGGTGTGATGCTCTTATGACAACCACTCAGATGCTCCTCCAGGGAATATCTCCACAGCAGGAGGAAGGGGATGCAGCCGTGGCAGTTCCCTGCCCCAGCTAATGTCACGTCCCCAGGGATGCAGACAGCTGCATGTGCGCTGGGTCCACCTTGCCCATCGCAGAGCAGTGAGAAAAGCAGACTGGGAAGGCAGGAAGCCGGAATCCATACACACTGATTGAGTCATGGTGCATTGCTCTTACAGGAGGGCTCTGGGTCCTAAGCAGGACAAGCTTCATCCCTATATGAAAGCTGAAAGCAAGCACAGACACTTCAGAGGAGGTAGCTCCTGGGGTTAGCTCTCCAAGCAACTCCTGCTCTGCACCGCTCTCCACACAACACACCCAGTACATTGTGACTTGGAAAACCCACGGGGTACCCGAGCCCCGGAGGCGCCGAGCATGCTGTGACAGAGCGGGGAGGCGAGTTCCCTGGCCAGCACACAGGGTGTCGGATTCCCTCGCAAGACAGTGCTCCTCATTCTCCATTTCTCATCCTGTCAGTCTGCTCCAGCAGCTTGTTTGTTTTGCCCCTCACCAGAATGTGCTGCTGCATGGTTAGGCTGAGAAAGCAAAACAGGCAACACCACAGCTGCTGGATTTGGGGAATGGGACGGCAGTGAAATGCTTTCAGTTTTGACTTTAAACCACAGAATGCACACTGGATTCTTCCTGACAAAAGTGACAAGAAACAGAGCCATAGATATTTGCTGGATACAGAGAGAAAACACTGAAGATACTCCTCGACATTTTGATATCTCTCTGGTGTTTGCAGGTAACAGCGGTGAGCATCGAGGGAATGGGTCAGGCAGGAGGCTGTGCTGCTGCTTTCCACTCAGCTGAGCAGAAGAGGGCTACAGCTATCCTGCCCAGATGTCCTGGCCCAAGAGGTGCCTGCTTAGAAAGCAGCCTTGTGCTGTGGTCTTTGCCAGAAGAAGAAGGAGCCACGCCACCAGATGATTGATTCAGGATCTGCTGACACCCACTGTTCTGCTTGTTGAGAGCCTGACATGCTTTTTACTCTTTCCTCACTCAGGAAAGTCACAAGCTATTTGAAGGCAGGTGGACCATGTCACGCTTGAGTAGGCATGGAACAAACTCTGTCTCCACAGGGCAGCTGACACTTACCACGTGGAGTGCTTTGAGAAAGTGCGGTGTCTCCAGATGAAGCTTTGCATCTGAACGCCTCAGAGATGCAGTCCTGTCTCCATGGCAGTCAAGGCTTGTGTGAGGCACCAAGTCATTTACTTGCTGGGAGCTTTAAGATGAGCTCTGATAGGCTTGGAGTCTGTATGGAAATTAATGCTCTCAGAGTCTTTCTTTCAAGAGAGGACCAACGTTTTACTGGCAGGAAAAAGGCCTGCTTCTGGGCAACATGTCCTTGACCGCCTCAGAGATGGCAGTGCTGCTCAGTAGGAAATGCTCTTTTGGATCCACTTGCTCTATAAACAGAAACAAGGAAGGAAGGAAGGAAGGAAAGAGAGAAGAGAGGGACATGGTGGATGTGTCATTAACAAAGCTACCCCTTATAGCATGTATTTCTTTTCCAAATTAGGGTGAGAGCGGTCCTGCAGACACAGGGCTGTGCTTAGGTGTGGCAGAGCTCCACCAGTTTCAGTGCGGATGAGTCAGGCTCGCAATGGCTAATTCCCAGCCAATATTCAGAGGTTCTCCATACTCACTCATGGTTCACCACTGCAGTCCCCGGCAGCAGCACAGGGTGGCTTCTTGTCCCCACAGCTAACAGAAAGGCCATGCCAAGGTTGCACATTCCAAGGATGCAGAAGGCACTTGCAGAAGGTCAGCGAGGAGGAAAGAGAGCCTTCCCTGTCCTCAGAAGTGCTCAGCAACCACCTGGCAATAGGAGCGGCTATTCTGGCGCAGGAGGAGGCAGAGGGACTGCGGTTTTGTCAGACCTTGGGAGTGCGAAATGGAGTGGCTCCTTGTGCCCTCTATTCCCCTCTGGCACCAGTGCAGCAATCAGGTGTAGCCCAGCCACACGTAGCCCAGTCCCACAGAGGAACATTTCCCATTGTCCCACTATTTTTTTTTCCATCACTGTAAATTTTATTACCTCAAAGGTATGGAATTAGGAAATGAAAGATGTGGAAAAATTCCTCGGACCAAAGCACTCATTTCCATCATTTCCACCTTGCCCTGGATTTCCTTCTCGATTAGCTCTAGCAGTGTCCTTGGTTCAAGACTTGGAGTCATTAAAGTCCTTTTGAAGCTCCAGTGCCCCATGCTAGTTCTCATTGCTCAGCAGAATGATACATCAGGAACAACAAAGTCCACTTTGATCAACTACTTCCATCCTTTACAGCTGCTTCTGCGGGAGTGATTAATCCCAGTCCTTCCTCCGCTAATAATAAGCATGTAGAACCAGCTACATCCTTTGTTGTTATTATTTTCCCTTTTCATGTCCCTTTTTGGGGAGAGCTGTGGAAGGCACAGGGTGACCTCAGTCCAGCTTCTGCTGGAGGGGTGGCTATGGCACAGGAACAGGTCTCCTGGGTGTGGATGGTGGCAGAGGGCACAGGTCCCCATAGGCTGGGGTGGACTGAACTCTCCCCCAGTCGAGGCCGTGGGCTTCCTGAGCGCCAAGCTCCCGGTGCACCTGCTCTGGAAAGCTTCGCAGCACTGCTCGTGCCTGCAGTCCTACCTACGCGCAGGAGATGAGCGTTTCCTACTGGCAGGGAGCCTCTTGGAGATGCTAGGCTGCTCAAGAGGAAATACTAGGCACTGAGACATTGCTGGGAATTAGGCCATCTTTGAGTAAAACCCATGGTCCCCTGGGTTGCTAATCTGGCACCTTGCTCCTCCATGAACTTCTCCATACAAATAAAAATTATCCCAGGCCTTCAGTTTCTGTTTTAAGCTGACACTGAACCGGAATGGCTCTTGATTTGCACTAATCTAGTTGCGAAAAAGAGGAAGTGCACTGTTTATTTAATGACAATGCCAGCTAAAGAAGAGGAGGTTGAATTATCAGTGACCACCAACTCTTACAGATAAGATTTCAGCCACAGTCCACTAATTTCCAAAGGCTGTGGAGATAAAAGCCTTGGACATGGGAAATACCCTTGCAGATGAGCATTTCGCAGCAGAAGCAGAGCTGTAAGTGGCCTGACCTCCTGGTAACGGCTGATGCAGGCTGTGGTATGCATTATGCATGCTGCAGATGAGGAGAAGACATCTTACCTTTAAACATAATCTACCTCTTTACTGAAAGCTGGTCCCTGAGGTGTATCCTGGGCTTATGCTCCTCCAGCTATCTCTTCCCAGATCCACTGGTGCAATGCTGGGATATCAAGCTCCTGCATATTGTCCTGGTACGGTGAGGGAGGGAGAGGGCATGGCTAGAAAAAGGGAAAGCAAAAGAGCAGGGAGATGTGGCTGGTGTTTCTGGTTTCTGCACCAGGCACAGGGATGGGAGCCACTGAATACTGGTGTGACATAGGAGCTGCAAATGGGAGAGGGAAGTCCACAGACTGGAGGGAGATGGGTTGTGTTTTCTGTGAGATCTGGTTTGGGGAAATGCCGGCTTGGCCAGGAGTGAGCTGCAGCATCAGGCCGTTATTCCTGGGATTTTGGGTCTCTGTATGTCAGCCTGGCCTCTGAGCACCTCCAGCCCTGCCAGTGACACATTGCAGACTGAGGAAGAAATAGCTGTATGGCAAAGGATCTGTGATTGATAGATGGTGCTCTGAGCTGCTCACCTGCTCCCTCAACACGCTGCCTCTCCTGGGCATTGCAGTGCTGGGTGGAATGGTCTCTCTTTGAGGCTAAAACCTTAGCTTTGATGTTTGGGACAAGCAAGACACCATTGCTGTAGTAAGAAGGAACATGGGTAAACAAACATCATGCAGATAACTATTTGCTATTTGCTAAATATAGCAAATATTTATTTATGTGCATAACTACAGGAACACCTGGTGTCCCGCAGAGCCATGCTCTGTCACGTTGGGGTAAAATCGGAACAGCTCTTGCTGCACTGTGATGCACCACAGATGAAAATCTGTTGCATAGTCCACTTAAGCAGATAGTCATTGGACCATACAAGTACTGAAAAAGGGCAGAATTTATCCCAGAAGGCATTTATGTGCTTTTTTAAATCTTTGGTGGGGATAAGTATGTAAATATGTGAATGTCATTTCAGTGAGGGATCTTTCACTTTGTTTTGTAAGGCGTGTTGGTGCTTTTCAAAATGTACAAGTCCCGAGGTCTCGGACTCCTCTGCAGCTCTGCTGACAGGAGCAAGTTAAAGTCCTTGCATTTCTGATAAATGTAATCCAGCACAGCTCCATGGACTTTGCTGATTTTAAAGATACAGCCTTGAGGAATTTCACCTAATTTATGGCTTGGAAGTGAGCTGACTAACTAGAGAGGAGTTAGTCAGGAAGCAGCGGACATGCTTTGCTTTTGAATGCTATCAGGTCCCTAGAAAATGGCTTCAAATTCTGGGAAATCAGGAGAAATATGTAAGAAATGTGTAGTTCTTCCCACTAAACTTATCTAGTCATAAATTACTCTGGACATAAACAGAGAAAGAGAAACTGGCCTGACAAAACAGGCTGAAACTTGCAACTGCTTTGGAAGAGCTGCCCAGGCATCCTTGGCAAGGTTGGTGGCCCGGAGGTCACGCGTGCCTCCTGCGGGGCTGGCAGCGCCTGGGCAGGGCAGATGAGGGAGAGGGCACCAGCAGCCCCAGGAGGGGCTCGGGGAAGAAACTGCCATCACGGCATGGTTTCAACCTGTTTCACACTCCAGCCACTTCTGGATTTCACTTGTCTTGTTTCACCAGAAAGGCAGGATCCAGCAGAGAAATGGCCAATCTTTCTCGAGAGTTTCTATTTAGATAAAATATTTACAGTGCACTTCTGACATTGCCAGGCAGTAAAGCGCTGCATGTATGGTTCTTGTGTGCATGCAGGGACATGTATACCCACAAACACGCTTACAGTCCTAGGCATTCCTACATAATTAGGTTTATAGTCTGGGAAAGCCTCCCTGGAGTGGACAGTTCAACCCTTTTACATCTGCCCTGTGCGGTGGACACTCAGCTCCCCACGTTTCCTAGCACATACCTCATCCCCTCCCATGTCGTGCCCCTGACCCTGCTCTTAAGGGGTCTTGGGCCGGGCTTTGCCACGTGTGTGCAGAGCACAGCAGGGCTGGCACCGGAGCCAGTGCTTTGCACAGGAGCACGCGCTGCTGATCAGCAGTAAGGGCTGCCGTGGGAGCGCCCACCCCGAGGTGAACAGAGGAGACTGCGTGCATGGGCACAGCTCGCTGCCAGCCTGTGGCACTTGGGAGCCATCCGTACACTGCCGGCTGATGCAGTGGGCAACTGAATCGGGGGCTGAGTTACCTCTGGTTTACATACTTACCTGAATTGCATTGCGCATTCAAAAAGTCCATTTTCCAAAATAAAACTTAAAAAAGCTGTGCAGGTTAAGCCACAGTCCTTCAGCTGAATAAGACAGAAGTTTTCAAGGGGAAAACAGAGCAGGAGAGGAGGAGACAGCATCATGGCCAGGGATGGACACACTCATGCATTGATTGTTACCTCTTCTGGCCTCAGTCCTGCAAGCTCTTGCAGATGCTTAGCACCACTCACAGGGATGCTCTCATGGGAGTCAATGGATCATTATGTTGTTAGCGTTATTACTGCCATTTCTTTTTAAAAATGTAGGGTCCTTGTCATTTTTGTTAGTGACTGCAGCTCAAGTCAATTCACTGAGCTCAGTGGAACAACTCCCCCTCTGAAAACAGGACTGAGAATAGAAACAGGTCGATGTGTGTTTTTCTGACATGTGCTAACTTGTTCTGCCATCCTGTGAATGAGCTTCTTGTTTTCTTCTCCTTGATCAGACAGTTCCACCTAAAACAGGACTCGATGCAGAAGTAAATCTGGTAGGAGAATACACTTCCTGTTTATAAAAATACCCATCCTGTGTGGAAGAGCCCTCTTCCTGCACACTCGTCTGCGTGCAGCATCCCAGACCTGTTTCTGTGCAGACACAGGCAGAGTCACTGGCAGCAGGGGGTACAGCAATTATGGATATTTCATTAGACTGAAGAACCCAAGAAATTAACGTAGCTGTTCCACCACCTCTGGCAACCAAGGCGTTTGAACCCCAGACATTCCCAAACTGTGACCAAGATGCCACCCTTTTGAAAAGAAGTGCTTTATCTCCTTGGCTTACAGCTAAACCTATCTGTGAATTTCCGCAACCGGTGTCTCATTGCCATGAACTTCTTTAGCTAACTTATAGACAGTGCATCCGGCTCTCACGATTTAATTGTGGCTCATGGCTCACATGTTCCCAGCAGCTGAGGATTTGAGCTGTGTATATGAAACGGTAAAGTTAAAAAAAAAAACAACAAATAAATCAGATCTCAAAAGGTGGTGAGCTGGATGTTTCTATTCAAAATCCCTCAATGTGGGTTTTCCTGCTCCTTCTTCTGAAAGGACCTGGCTGAGATCTTTGTCAGAGCTGGATGGGTTGATCCACTCTCCCCTCAGGCACCCTCTCCCCTCATGCTCATGCATAGCTTACTGGTGAGCAGACCAGATCCTCCTTCTGCCATGATTCCCAACAGCATCCCCAGACCCTGTGACACTCCAGGGATTATCAGATGTACTTCTTTGATAACTGATCTATGAAAGGCCCCAGCCACCATCCCATCTTCACCCCATCGTTTCATTCATTCTTTTCCCCCTCAACGAGTTCCTCTGCTTTGCCTCTTTCTGAGACCTTTGATGCCCGTGCAGTGCAGTGACCGCAATAGCTTCTCCTGGGCTCATGCACTGTGCTTTGCTTTCCCTCTTGGATGGGTCATGCTACTTCCACTCCATATTGGAAGTCAACATTTGCTGTCACCACCCAGCCAACATGTTCTGCCTCCTTATCACATGCCTGATTATCATGCAGATCTTCCTCTTGAAGCCCACAGCAGATTTTCACATTACCTGTTCCACGCTTACCCCCATGCTTTCTTCTCAGGGCATCTCCATCACAGTCTTGGTCAAGTGCAAGGCATACATACCATAAAAAATGCCGGTGTCCTTCTACAGAAGGACATGTTCATGGAGAAGGTGGTTCCTTAAATCAGTCTCCTTTGCCAGTCTCTGCTGACTTCCCAGTCAGTAAGCTCAAAGGCCAGTTTTACAGGCTACCCCAGAACATCCCCTAAACAAGTCCCCAGAATTCGTATTTCCAGGAAAGTCCCCCATAGCATCTGATTAAAACTTGTGGGTGAGAGGGTGGGTGCAAACCCTGAGTCCTTGTGCTGTGGAGAAAGACCTGGTCAGTGCACAGGAGGCCCTGGCCCCCATGCCTCTTGCAAGGAGCAGCAACGCCAGGCTGCGTGGGTGAGTTTTCTGTGGGCTGGCCGGAAGCTCACACCAGAGGTAGGCATGGCCGCTGGGGAGCCGGGGAACTCGGAAGGCTCACTGGAAAGCATGGCCAGACCCTGGCTGATTTGCTTGCTTCTGGGAACAATGCTCCCTCCCATAGCAGGCAATGCCATCTCTGTCCCTTGCTTTGCACACTGTGAGGTCACCTTCCCAGCCTGTGTGACAGCGTATGATTAGTCTGTTATCCTCTCACTGATCACAACAATGTACTTTTCTGCAAATTCTTCTTGTCACACAGGGAGCTAGCGACCTCTCTGCCCCAGCATTTATCACTTTTATGGCCATGCAGTCTTGGGAAGAGATTGGCCAGGTGGAAGGCAGGGTGCTGGGTCGAGAAAAGTCCACCTACCTGGGGCAAAGCCTGCTCTTTGGACCTTCTCCTGTCTGTGTCACCCCCAAGCCCCGTGGCCATAACTGGTGTCCCCATGCTCTCCACGCAGCTCCTGGGGGGTGAAGCCACCTGACGACAGGGGGCTCCTGCTTGGTGGCCGTGGTGGCAGGGGCAGCGGGCACCGCCGGGGCGGCACCTGCCTGGCGGGCAGGTGTGCGGCAGCGTGCCCTGTCTGCGCTGCCTCAACCCCGCCGCCGCGGCCGGGACCCCCACTGCTTTTCCGTCCCGCTTGCCCAGATTTCCTTCGCAGGGAAAACAGGATACGAGCAGAGGGGGCGGGGAGCGGAGCGTGCCTCCGGCTCGTCCTGACACGGAGGGGACAAACGCAAACATGCCTGTCCGCACGGGTTGGGGGAAGCACCCTCGGTGTACGCACACGTTCCTCCGCTCAGCCTGGGGAGAAGCATGGGAGACTGCTCCCCAGTGTGGCACCTCCGCTACGGCTTGAGCAGTACGAGCATCCCCTTTCCTCTTCTCTCCCTACTCCCCAGTTTTGAATAATTGACTCCCAGTTTGAGTGGCTGACATTTTGAAGAGCACCAGCCATCAGCTTGCCAAGCGCCTCGGTGCTGCACTGCTTCACATCACTACGGTGCTCAGCTCCCGAGCTGGGGTCCAGATGGAGCCAGACGTGGGAACACGTCTGAAGAGAGAGAGCAAGTTGGCTTGAGAGAGGCAGGGACCGGCCAGTTCTCATCTTAGGTGAGATCTGTCAAGTTCTTGCCATGCCTGAGTCTGTTGATGAAGCCCAGGGGAAAAAAAGAGCCCGAACTTCATGTGGTTGTGTGTGCAAAGATCAGAGAAGCAAGAAAGCAGTTTGTGTTTTTGCCACTGCAGGCAGAATGTCTGGCTCTCAATGCATGCAGGGATTTGATCAGGCAAAGCCTATTTACACAAAAGCACTTCGCTGAGGACAACTGCACTTTAACACCATTACTGTAAAAAAGGAAGGAAAAAAAATGGCCTGAACATTTGAAGGAAAAGCACTTGCTTCCTGTAAGGAGGTTCAGCCAGCGAAGGTTGCACCTCTGCCATCCGCATCTCCCTGGTGTACTTTAGCCTCAGGTACGGCTGTCAGTGGGAAAAGGCAGGACGCGTGCCATCCTCCGAAAGGCAGCACAGACGTTTTCTGGTGATCGCTGGGCCAATGACCTTTGCGCTCATCACCATAAAGTCAGCTGATGTTATGCTCAGGTTTCTAACAAGCTCTCCCATTCCCTTTGCTGTGTGTTTGTGAACTTTGTTTCTGCTTGCAGCACCTGAACCTTGATGATCCTGGCCAGGCTCCCGCTCAGTCCGTACCGGCAGCATGCCAAACTGCGACTTGGCAAAGGGCAGCTGCCAAGCCCGCTTGCTGTTTGTTCAAAGTACCCAGTGGAAGTTCTCCAAACCACACTGGCTTGGAAGTAAGCTGGAAATATCATAACTTCTTTGCAAGATTTCTAATACTTCCTATTCCAGGTCAGGCTGGAAGTATTAAAGCAGCTCCCCTTCAGATCATGCTGCTCCAGTGCCTTTGGCTCAGAGGCAGCAGGACACTGAATGATGTGGGCAAACTGAGGCAAGGTAAGAGGTAAGAAACCAAAGACGTGTTTCGTTTAGTTGGAGAAAGCAAGGTTTAGGCATGAAAACACACCTGATACCAGGACTTTTGTTTTTGCAGCTTAGTCCTAAAGCTCCTGTTCGCCTGCAATGCAAAGCAGCCACAAAAGCAGTGCCGATGTTTTGCATCTGCTTGTCCTCACCTGAGTCATGCAAAGCAGTCGGGGCTTGAAAGTGGGCCTGTCCTGGCCCCTCCTTACGGCTGTCACTTGCTGCACGCACCAGACGGGCTGAGGAGGGCTCCACCAGTGCCGTCCCATCCGTGCTGGGGACGCAGCGCAGGGCTGTGCTGGCAGCCAGCCCAGCCCGCCTCAGAAACGAAGCGGCCCATTTGCCATCAGAGCCCCGGCCGCCTGTCCTCCTCCCGCAAGAGAGCGGCGAGGCTTGTGGAGATCCCGCCAGCTCCTCCGTGCCAGCTGGGCCGGGGCTCTTGCTCTCTGGGCTGTGGCAGGATGGTGTTTTGGGGATGCATCTTGCAAGGACAGCCATTCCGGCCACCGTGGCACAGGGCTGCAGGTGACAAGCTTCTAGACCTGGACAAGTCACTCGCTCCCACTGTTTCTCAGTTGCCCTGCTTATAAAAGACGAAAATTTGTTATCTGCAGCCCTCCATTCCCCTGCCCCCAACCAGGAGAGCTTCCCTGAGGAGCTAGCAGAAAGAAAATATAATATATGGTGGAGGGGCTGCACCCCTCATGTGGCTGTGTGCTCATGCTGTGCTCAGTGGAGTTACTGCAAGGCCAGGTGGGAGAGGAAACAGGCTGGGGAGGAAGAATATCCCCAGGTCTGGAAAATGCTCCTTACACCTTTGGTGTCTTTGCTCTGTTAGACAGGGGTGGGGAAAATCTGAGAGAGGCTGAGAAAAAGCGGCTTTTTTCCTTGGATTGCCCCAAGAAGTGCCGGCGGCTAGTCGACAATGTGGAGATAGGAAATGTTGCAGCATAGACAGCCAGCCTCTCCTGCTGCTGCCATGAAATGAAACAGAAACATGTCGATCCTACAAGCAAAGAGTTGGTCCTTGCTTGCAGTATGCTAGTTATGAGCAATTAGGATAGATACTGCACAGAGATTGGGTTATGGCTGATAAAAAATGCTGGGAGGGCATCTCATGCCTTTTCAGACGCTGGGGATTACATCCAAGTTCCTGTCCATGTTGCCACACTGAGTCTGTCCAGCAGCTGATTTTGGGAAGTGGGACCATCTGAAAAACCACGGTCAGAAACATCTGGGAAGCAAGCTGGCCCGTCCGCAGTTTACATTGCAGTTCAGCCCCATCCAGATAAAATGAGAGCTGCCTCAAGTTGTTAACCCCAGGGGCACTTGGAATCAGAGATCTGTGTCAGATCCAAATAAAATAAAAACCAATCCCAAAATGTGGCCTAAAATGCAAATTAATCCGGAATAGAAACCATTTGTTTGAAAGAGTAATCATATAAACAAAGGACAAAAAAAAAAAAAAGGCAGAAAAAAAACGTATTTGCTTGAGGAACCGTAAGAGGTTCCCCACCATTTCCTGTCTCTGAAAGCTGGAGATGGTTTTTATTCTCCGCACAGCAGATGGGGCTCTGTGCTAGAAAGGCTCATAAATGCCACCCTTGGCTCAGCCGTCACATCTCTTCCTGTTGCATCCTCTATGACGCCTTTTCCAGGAGGCTGAATGAGCAAGACAGAAGTCCCAAAATTTGAACCTGGAGTCCTCAACTCAGAACTCCGTGTGGGAAATGAGATAACAGTCAGAGAAGCCTTACACAACCAAAATCCTCCCCAGGGCCCATGTCAGTAAACATACTACAGGCTGCTTTGGCTTGCATGATGCTGCCTTCAGGTACGGCTGCGACAAGGTCGCAGTTGTGATGGCAACAGCTCCGCTTGGGTTCATCATAAAAGTGTGGGTATCCAGAGCAAGTAATCTGCAACGGCGTGGAGCTCGGTGTGGGCTGAAAAAGCCAGCTGGAAAGCTGGAAAAGCCCATGGGAGCTAAGCCCATGCTGAGCTCCACATCGATCCAGCTCATCTGCTACTTTTGGCCAAGCCAGCCCACCTCCGCCGCAGGCAGGTCTGCATTGCAGGGCTGGCACCGCTCCTGGATGCTTGGCTTGCCGCAGGGGGTTGTGGCACCGGGGGGGTTCACCCCCCAGCCCTCCCTCTCCCAGCTCTTCATTGCCCCCACCGCTGACCTAGCAAGGGTTACCCAAGAGGATGGGTTATCTGAGGACACATTCTGAAGGATCAGTGCTTTGAGACAGCAGTTTGTCCACATGAAAATCCAGGACTCGTTCTCTGTCACTAACTCCACCCAGATGAAAGTCACTGGCGCCATTCCTGGCCGATCTCAGGGTAAGTAAAAGCAGACTTGAGCCCTTAATTTCTACATGCTAAGAAGAAGTTCTGTTTTCCTTCATGGAAAGGATCGTCGAATTAATTGTTACACTTGCATAATATGATGCTGAAGTGCATTTTTCCACTGTGTAATTTCTAAAGAAAAAAGCAAGGTTAAAGTGAAGTTACACAATATAAGTGCAAACTTAAAAAAAAAAAAAAAGTATGGAAGGAGAAAACAGCAGAAAATAGCCTAATAACACATTAGAAACCCAAGAATTTTGAAGGTAAAAAAACACAGAAGTACTCTGAATACATTACAATAAAGAAATGTACCCTTGGGACATGTATACACCCCTAGTGCTGCCCTAAAATGATGCCTGAACAGGGGACCGTAAGTCATCAGTGAACAAACAAAAAATTACTCTGGGACTTTTCCTGAAAACACCGTCTCAGATCAGCATGCATTGCAAAGACTCCAATGCCATTATTCTAACAACAGGTATTCCCCGAGCCCGCGGAGGGCAGTGTGATGACCAAGACATGACCCGAGGCCCTGCGGTTTGCCTGGCTTGCATTTCTACATCCTTATTTGCCTATGGTCCCACAGGCAGGAGTACGAAAAGGACCTGTCCGCTTTGGCTTTGTACTTGAGACACATCCTGCACATTGCTTTCCCAGCTGGGCCCATCCCATCCCGGCTGGTGACTCAACTGTGAGAGGGATGGAAGTGTCGCAAAGCCCCGCTGTCCTGAGTCATCGGCTATTATTTTCACGCGCAGGTGGACAATGCCGGCAAGAGGAATTTCTCCAGCGCTGCCAGAAAAAGCAGCATCACCACCTCCGCTTCACTGCTGTAAAAATAGACACTTCTCGGTGGGGATTGTGTCTTCAGGCTCATCTCTGGAAGCTTGTGGCCTCCTGATAGAAACGGGACTAGCATCTGTCTGTGTAAAGAAAGCTCAAAGACCATGTGCTGGCACTAAACCTTGCCAAAAGGTCTGGGGCTTCTGCCTGGGTTCTGTTTCGCTTGCCTTAAGCCAACACCCACAAAGCGTGTATATCTGGATGCTGCCTAGGATACGTGCGCTGTCCGCAGAGCAGATCCGGAGTATCAGGTTATACATGGCTTTTGCAAAGTCGCCTTTGCCAAACTGAAAACTTCCTGATTTACCAGCTTTGATCTCTTTGGCAGAAGCTGCAGAGTTGAACACTTCAGCTTTTAAAATTTTGCAAGAAAGCACTGACTACACTGGCTTGTGATGACATTCCAAGCGTTTTCATTTGGGGAGGGATTCGCCTGCTCTGTGTCCCCCACAAACGTTAGTCAGGAGAGCCAGGATAGTCTTCCAGGCGGCAGCGGCTAGGGTCGTTCCCTGCAGCTGCTGGGGACTTCCAGTCAAACCTACGCTTCTCAGGTGCTTTCATCCTCCTGCAGACACCATGGGGAAGCATCGTGCGGCTGCTGAGTTCACAGCAGTGCAAAAACCAAAGCAGGGAAGCGGAGAGGGGCAGAGCCCTGCCCTAGGTCTGGAGGCTGCATGCCTGGCATCGGCCGGGCTTCCTCTGCAGGCAGCCGGGCTCCTAGGCAAGCGGCCTCTGCCAGCCTGGTGCGGAGGGGCACCGGCAGCCTAAATTAGTCCCAGAGGTACGTTCCCTAGGGAGGTGCCGGGGAATCCCAAGCTCCATTTCCTAGGGAAATCTTTAAATCTGGGGACGGTGGTGGCTGCTCGCGGGTTCCCACCGTTTCCCGAGGAAGCGCTCAGCCATGCTCGGGGCCGCGCTGCCTCAGCACCGGGACGCCTGGAGCCTCCCTGAGAAACACCCCCGCGCCCGCCGCCCCGCCGGGCACTTGCCACGGGGCCGGCGGCTCTCGGAAGCGCCCGAGCGGGGCTCCGCGCCTGAGCCGCCCGCA
>VXAL01002744.1:201661-216835 GCA_013399475.1 Chauna torquata | reverse complement strand
CCCCCCCGGTGGCGTTTTCTTTTATTTTGTTTCCTCAAACAGATACAGGAATTTTTAGTTGGAGCCAAAGTGCTTTTTGACAACCCCAATGAAATTTCTGCCCATACTGAAAACACCTTTAGAAATCTCCGACACTGCTCCCAGGTGGAGGTGGATATAGTGCCGGGCAAAGCCAGTCCAGACCTGGCTATAGGTGGCTGAGGCACAGCAAAGCAGAGGGAGCTGGGTTATGACTTGTGATGATGAAGAAAAGACTTTGGCTCAGTTTCAGAAGGGATGGCACAGTCTCAGAGGGGGATGCCTATAAGAGGGCTCCCGCCTGGGCCCACCGACGGGAGCACAACCTGGCAGTGCCCCAGCCACTGGAAACACAAAAGAAGCCCTCAGATTCCTCTGCTGTGCCTGCAGGAGCCCACAACAATAACCCCATGGTGGAGCATTAGCTCAGGCACAGCCCTGCGGCTTGGGTGGCTGTCACCAGGCTTGAGTGGCCCTAAATCCATCACAGCTCCTGCTGCACTCCTAGTATCCATACTAACTCTCATTTACCACCTCTTGACTCTCATTAGTATTTCTTTTTTTCAGCAAACCTTCAACCAAGAAGAGAGACAATCAGATCTTCTTCCCTGCCTCTTGTTCTGTGGTTGAAACCAAACCAGAAGTGCAATCAGGGATCTGCCTGGAGCCCCCCTAATTCAAAGAAGAAAGTAGGTTTGTGCAGGTGGGGTGGAACTGGATTTGTCTGAAACTGGGATTGGTGCCAATATTTATTTTGCATTTTGTTTGGAGCAAAGAGCAGTGCTGCGTCTTATTTGAATTTCTGTCCTGTTAGGAATCTCAGGTTCAAAATGCCCCGTGTGCAGGCGATGCAAACCAGGTACTGGCTCCTCAGTTCTGGAGGGGACTTTTCTAGTCATGGGAGCCCAGGGTGAATTCCTCTCTACCTTGTGCTTCTGGATAGCAGCTTCTGGGTTTGATGAATCCACTCTGTATTTAGTCTTAATATGAAGGATGCACGAACTGGATGTCTTGCTGGAAGCTCATGGAGAGCTGCTGCTCCTCTGACCCTTGCTTGCATTTCATGCAGCAGCTGCGGCAGGATTGGCACATTAAACACTTTGAAGTCTCCTGTACAAAGAGGCATCCTTGGCTGTATATGTCTGTGAGCAGGAGGGGAAGAACCTCTTAGGTCAGTGTTTATTGCAACGGTGGCAAGAAATCAAAGGAGGACTCCATAAGGAGAGAGAAGATCCCAGGACAGAGTGCCTCTCTCAAATCTCTCAGATTTGAGAACCCCACCTCAAGTGGGAAGAGCAGGGGCTTAGGGGACTGATGTACTTCCTTCTGCCATGCTCTGCAATCTTACGCAACTTCATTAAGCGTCCTTCCCATTTCTATCTCTAAAGCAGAGACAGTAACATCATATTTTGCAAGACTCCAGTGTGACTGAACTAGGTACGGCTTGCATGGCGACGTAGGATTCAGCAGAAACTCGTCCTTGTGTGGCTCAGAGGAGTGCAAATCACTCTGCTTCCCTGGGTGTGCAGTGACCGCAGCAATGAGATGTGGGCAGTGCTTCATGGATCCCTCCGAGAACCTGGCCTACGCAAACTGGCACCTGGAAATCTCTGCAGCTTGTTCTCCTTCCACATTCACACGTCCCCCCCACAGTCTCTGACCTAGAATTCTGTTGTCTTTCCGCACACAATAATATCATTCAACATATTAGGCCATGGGCTTTTCAAGGTCAGTGCCATCAATATGTGGAAAGCAGTAGAGGACAATAACAGGTTGATAAGTCACATGGCAAATTAGGAAAAGGCCCTCAAGGGTTGTAAAATGTATCAGATCCACTTATCACAACCCTTTCTGATAGTTTCTGCAAATCCCCAGTAGTAAACATCCTGCCTGCTCGCGGTGCCAAGGACGCTTCCCCATTGTGCGATAGCAGGCGGCTGTCAATCCCACCGCTTCTGGCACCACCGTGGAGTTCTCCTCTCTTTCTTTCCACAGGAACAACCCTGCAGAGCTTGATAATCTCTTCTGCGTTCCGCGCTCAGGAGACACAACTGAAGGCCTGGTGAGGAAACCTTGCTGAGTCCTGTTGGCTTATGCAGAGACATTGCCACTCTGTGCTGTGCTCCGGGGTCTGCAGCTGGGGCAGCAGCAGGAGACACCTCCAAACCTCACCACCCCGTCCCCAGCGCAGCGACCTGACCTGCTGGCAGAGGTGGGTTTGCCCCACCACGCCAGCAGCGGCAGGGGACACGTGGCCCACGCTGCTGGTCCTGCTGCTGGAGGAGCCACACGGCAGGTGAGCAGAGGCAGGGAACATCCCCGGCTTTGACTGGAAGAATAAGTCTGCAGGAGCCACAGCAATTGTGCTGCCTGGTGTCGTGGAAGGAGTCGCACACACAAATACACGCACAGTTTGCAAACACACGAGCTGCTGGGGATTCACAGCAAAGCAGAGGAAAAACTAGAGTAGGGGAGAGGCACCGATTTCCCGTGCTGAGAAGCCTTTGCAGGTAGCCCCACCTGAGCGGTGCTTTGGGAATGGCAGGCAGGCAGTGCACGTGGGATTCCTGTAAGACAGCGTGTGTCTGTGGTAATCGAGGATCTAGGCTCTGTCTGCACTAGTAAAATGAATATTGTCAGGCACTGGAACGTGATCACCTACCCTGTCAGATGGAAGTGTCTCCTGCCGCTTTGCTTGGTCCAGCCAGCACACAGCTCCGGGCATGGTAGAGGAGTTAGCACAACCAGTGTGAACATGCTAGCTCACCTCATTGTCAGAAAAGCCCAAAGTTCATTTATTTTACCTGTACAGATATACCGTATGGCTTTCCCAGAGCTGTAATTCACTGCCTCTTAGAAGAAAGGGACACAGGTCTGTTCCCTGTCTTAAGCATCTGGCACTTGAAAGGAAGGTGGCTCACCATTAAGCTTGGCAGAGCAGCGACCGTGACACCACTGAGGGGTGCAGACACATCCAGCGTGGAGCACACTGCTCCTTTCTACCCATCCTCGGGGTGGGATGGGCCTCCCCTGAGAACGGCGGGGAGTCCGGCTCCCTGCGGAGGGGTGGGCAGGCACAGACACCTCCAGGAGATGGTTCCTCCCATCCTGGAACAAGGGCAACCAGCAAACCCCCTCTGTCAGTGCCTGTCTCTGGCAGAGCCCAGGTGACCTGGCCCGCGCTGGGTGCCTGGTGTCAGCCTGGCCAAAACGGGCTGTTTTCTCACGGCTCGTGGGCTGCGACATGCTGAAAGGGCAGCTTGCCTCCTCCAGCCAGAGAACAGTTCCCCAAAATGATACAGACGCAGCAGACAAGTGAAGCATGTAACGAGGAAGAAATGGCCCAGTTATCTTCATCCTGTTAGCTCTGTTCCTGCCATGCTGTGTCCGGTGTCTCTTGGAGATAAAGAGCGAGCACCTTATTATCACCATCATGTCTGCCCTTGAGGGTTTATTCTTTCAGCCCTCCTGTCTTTGTTTCTTTCCCCCTTCCCTGACTTTTTTCTGTGTTGTCTCCCTACTTCCTACCATGCAATTCCCACTTCCCATATGGGTCTCATTCCTACCCTGTCCCCATCCTGTCTGCTAAAATAATCAGCAGTGAAACCCTGAAAATGGCCGTTCACATTGTTTCCATGGAACTGGGTGGCAAGTCTCCTGGTGCGATGAATGAAGGCAGGACGCACTTCTCAAAGCCATTGTTCCATGCTGTCTGCCGACTCAGGAAAGCACGGCCTGCTCGGTTTATATTGAGTCCTTGACTGGTAGGTTTTCTCCTCCGTCTGCTGTGAATCAGGCCCTTGTATTTTAAGCAGTGACCGCTTAGTTTGTGGAGTGCATGCTTAGTAACTAGCCCTTGGGCCAGAGTAGATCCCTGGGAAGGACGTTGGATGAGAGCATCATGATGTGGTCCTTTGTGAGCAGCCACAAACCCACTTTATTTATGCCCTGATGTGGCTGCAAAGAACAGGAATCTGGTTAGCGCAGCAATGAGTGTGGGATAGGATTGCCAAACCCGAGCTAAGGCTGTCTTCCTCTCAGGCAGTCCTGATGTCATGGTCATCCTCTTTACACAGTTTTCAGTCAGCCAAAAACATGGAAAGAGGCTGCTCGCATGCGTTTGGAGAGGGCTGCATAGACATCTTCTGACTCAGAATAACAGCATGAAAACACGCTGCAGCACCTTCTAGCTAGCACACATCGTACCTCCCCATCTGTGCTGGTCACTGGGAACATTTTACTCCACGACCTAAGGCCGCTCCTAGGGAGGTAGGAATGATGGCAGATGACCCTGAAAGATATTAACAGGATCTGCAGGTTATGGAATAGTCTCTTCTTGAACATTTCAGATTGTTTTAATAGTTTCCAGACTCCCAGCATAAAGAAACTGATGGGACCTTGCCCAATATCTGAATAGCTGCACCATACAGTTTACAAACATGATTCACCAAAAGAACACTAAGTGGGGTTTGAATATTGGTGTAACAAAAATGAGCATGAAGTGAGACATTCCATCTGCTGAGGAAATTGTCTAGCTTGGTGGTAATTGAAAACTCAAGGCAGTCTCATCTATTTCAGTAAAAACATCTTCCCATACTGGAGAACAGCTTCCCATCCAAGTCCTGCCCCAGCTTTACAAGGAATTTATTCTGTCTACTACTACTGTTCCCCTTTTGACCTGAGTGATGGATCAACATTCTTCTGGGCAGTTTGTATAGTTTGTATACTCCCGAAGTGTGTACATAGAGGCCCTGATATAACAAAGCCTGGAGGGTCCCAGCCTCTTATCCTAAACAAGAGTTTCCCTGAACACAGTGGAGCATGACACAATTTCTTGTAAGTGCCAGCCCCTTCTCAACCACAAATGGTCCCCCAAAGCTCTCTTACTTCCCCCCAGCCAGAATCAGGCTGCAATGACCTCTCTGTGGGCACACTGAACAGGTTTCATTCATTCAGCCTGAGTGGAAGGCAGCTCTTGTGTCCAAAAACATCTGTGTGGGTCGCCCAGCTCTTGTGATCACGAAGTGGAGGCCACTGACCTCCCCTTTGGTAGCGTTTCAGGTTTTGTTGCTGCTGCTATTCTGGGTTGTTTCTAGCTCTGTCACATGTATATCCAGCCTAAGATTGAAGACTCGTGGGAGAAGGAAAAACCTCCCAAGCTTCCTTCCTTTGAAGAAGCCCCTTGGTCTTATGATGGCTGCTGAACACCTGCCGGCAGTGCCCCAGGCAAGAAGGCAGTAGAAGCATCTTTGGTATTTTCTCCTGGGATGAAACAGAGGGAAGAGCAGCAGGCCTGATCATCTTTTTGGTCTAGCTGACACCAGGGAAATGTTGTTCATGGGCAAGCAGATCTCATGTAGAAGCTAGCCCCGCCTGGAGCAGGGTGTTGGACCAGAGATGTCCCAGAGGTCTGTTCCAACCTAAATTATACATGATTCTGCTCTTCACCATGGCCCTGGGCTAGTCTACAAGGGGAACAGCTTCAGCCCAATAGTGCAAGAGTGCCTTTTCCCTCCAAACCCTATCATATAGGAAGTGGAGCATTTGCTGGAGAGATGCAGGTTCAGAAGAGGGTGTTGATCCTCTTACAGCTGTCCTGCTGACTGAATTGCTAAGCACCACAGAGACCAGGTGAGAAGGGACCTTGGCTGCAATCCAGTGGTTATTGCTCTTGGGAGCAGAGAGGGATGGTTTCAAACTCCCATACCTGAGCAGTTTCTGTTCCTTGTATGACAACTGTGTATTTTACAAGCATACCAGGACACGCAGTGCCCACAGAGCACCAGTGACATGGCTGCGACACCAGCTGTGCAGGATTTCAGCAGCACGCATTTCAGCCCTGAGGGCCTAAGTCCTTTTGTAGATCCAAGCCTAGGCTACTCAGCAGGTTGCAGAACTCAAGTTGCTCGGGGTAAATAGGTCTTTAACCACAGCGCTATACAGCTTCCTTGCCCCGTTTGTAATTTTGTAATCTTTCCTAGGCTGCTGACAGTTTCAAAAAATTGATTCTCTTGTTGAGGCAGAATTTACTGGTAATTACAGTTCTGGTTGGATTTCTCCAACAGCTAGAGAAACCTGAAGCACATATGTGGCACTGTGGGTGGGGAGGGAGAAATTCTTCCGCAGTATCGGTACATTAGAAATATGGCTGCCAAAAAGCAAGTTCCCAAATGCCTGGGGTCCACATGTTGCGTAAAAGCTGAGTAGCGTCTTGGCATGGAAAAGCAACTTTGCATGAAGGAACCCAAAGTCTCCGCAGGCCACGTTGTCCTCTCAGGAGATGAAAGCTGCGGGCCACAAAGTGGTACCCATCAGCTGCATCTGCCACGAAGCAATGCATTTTGCTTTGGCTGTTTTGAAAGCAAACCCCTTAAAGGAAACATGTGCTGGGTATACAAATGCAGTGTTTCGTTTATTTAAGACACAAACGCAAAACCAAACAGGCTTTCACGGTTCTAAGTCACAGATGTCTTTAACGAAAAACAGCTATTGGAATGTTAATAACGGCTCCTTATACCGTAAGCAATGAGTCCTCTCAGTCATGCTTTTAGGAAACTAACAGTTTCGACAGATCAACTATTAATCACTTGGCCTCCTAATGGTTCATTTAAGGGCAGCTCTTATGAATTTGTTAGCATGTTGCACCGACAGTTCACTGAACCGTATACATACAGACGTCCCATGTTCTGCTCCTCTGAGGTCCTAAAATGACTGGCTCTCCTCTGAGATACTAATGAAGAATCCATTTGACCCAAACTGCTTCCATTCATTTAGTCTTTAGTCACTTACTAACTCAGAAATGTTCCTGTGGCTGCAAAGCATTCATCAGTACTAAGAAGATGACAATTCCTGACCCCACACTGACAACCCTGGCAGCCCAGATGACTGGCTGGCCTAAGACATTGCCCCTCAGTGCAGCCAGCAGAAGATGCTCGTTTAAGCTTCTGTGAGAAACCGTAAGGTAAAAGCCTCGTTTGCTTTCACTGGCTCCCCTCACCACCTGGAGGAAATCTGACTTCTTCACTGGAAAGAGTCCATCCATATTTTAGATATGTATTTTTAAAAAGTCGTAGCCTGAAAAAATTTTGGGGGGTTCTGTTTATTGGATCCCCACATTTTCCTTGGCAAGGTCTGCTGCCTGTGCTCTGTAACTCCAGTCCTGAGAGCCTTCATGTTAAGGCTTAAAACTGATATGCGATGAGACAGACAGTAACACCTGGCTTTTCTTTCTTATTCTTTCATTTATTTATTTATTTATTTATTCAGCTAGAAGCATGTACAGCACTAAGCCACAACATGTAAACTCATTACTTCTCTATATTTTTAGAAATTCTTTCAGGCTTAATCATTGCTGTTGTCATTAGAAAGCCAGGAAAGACTAGCTACATCTGGATTCTCCTCTCCTTAAACTTCAGCTTCAGTATTAAACGTAGGTTTTATGAAGGGGACTGGCGCATGGCATGGAATTTCAGCCAAGGGAAGCTTTAGCTCTGCCCCTGCTCTGGTTCCCCCACTGCGGACCCCAGTGCATAGCACAGCACCAAAGCTCCTCTCCGTCTCCCTCAGCTGCTGGTGGGCAGGTTATGCTAAGAGGTCGCGTTTCCTGGGGCAGGAGCAGGTAGATGTGATGGTGTGGGGATGGCAGCTTCTGGCACAGGAGCAGGGCAGGCGGATGGGTGTCGTGAGCTGCCTGCCCTGCTCCTGCACCGGAGTCTGATGGTCAAACCCCAGGATTAGCAGTGGGTGCGTGTGCAGAGTGGTGTCATTTATCCTCTCTGGTACAGGCAAGAGAAATGGCAGTAGCAAAGTGTTTTACGGGAGGATACAAGGCAAAAGAAGCTGCCCATTCTTTGTTTTACTTCTTCATCTTACCTGCTGTTCTCTGTAGTTCCCTCCTCCCCTCACAACGTGAGTAACTACCTGCATAACCAGGCAGCAGCCTGGTAGACATTTTCCTTATTTCTAGTGAAAGCCACAGGGGCTCATTTTTTGGACCAAATTAATTTCCTCAGTGCTGTGGGACTTGTGTCCTCCAGCTGAAATGTGAGTCCTGTCAGAGCGTCGGTGCCACAGCTCAGAGTGAGTGACACACTGCAACCAAAACAGCACTGTCTACACAGAGCAGCGCAAGGCCGAAAATCCAAACAGTCAGTGCACGTCCCTGTCCCTTTCCAGCCCCTTGTACCAGTGGATGGTCACATTTTTAACTAAGGCATTCCATAATTAAATGAGAAACCTGTGGCTAGTAAGTGCTGGTCCACGTGGCTGCACGGCGTATCCAGGTCTCCTCCTTCCCATCTCTACACAGACACGAGATTTGCTACCCTCGTCAGGTAAGCAGGTACTTTTCTTCATCCCAACCAACCATGCTCCAGCTGTAGAGACAACGTCGAAACTTGCATCGCAGTGCTGTCACGTAGTCAATCCATGTTCCTCGGGGGACTCTGGCCCAGTGGGACATAAGCACTTGTGCCTTTCAGTGTCACCAGAAAAGCTCTGTGCCTGCTCCTGAGAAAACTGAGTCCCACCATCCGCAAGTACGTATGTATGTGCGTACGCAGGCGTGCACGCACACACCCACCCCTAGATAATAATCACAGATAATAATCGATTCATGGAAGAGAAACAGGAAGGATAATAGGAGAGAGCTGCTGTAAAACTCCAAGGTTTGGTACACAACACCGCCACTTGGCCTGCTCGTTGTCAAAGGTGAAAGTTTAAGAATGAAGCATCCTTGCCCCCCTGCACTGCATGAGAAAAGCCAGTGTCACAGGCCTGCAGAAGCCAGTTGTTTTTGTGCAGGGTTCCTGTTTGTTACTCATTTCCCCCCTCTGTCCCAACACTCTGTCTCTTTAAAGCTCTTCCAAGATTCCTTATAGGAGGTTTGTTGCCAGCTCAGAGCTTCCTGTTGTACTCAGAGACTCTTATCTCTGCAATCTTCATGCAAACTGCAAGGAGATTTTTTTTTTTTTTTAACAACCTAGGCCGTTCCTATGGAGCCAGTCTCTCTGTTGCTGACTTAGGTGGTGCACTTTCTTGGAAAATTCATTAGGTAGATTTCTTTAGATTGCAAGTTTCAAATTAATCTCTGCCTCTGTGCTTTCTGGAAAACGAACCCTGCCAGACTGCCTTATTTAAAACTCCCTTTAAAAGTTCTTTAAATCCTCCAGAGATAGGCCTAGGGACCTCACAATTGTCTGCCTCTCTCACTTTTCTTTGGTTCTTTTTGTCTTTTAATTTTCTAGCACAACTCTCACCTCTGGCCCTCTATATCACACCCTGCTGAGGAAATAAGAGCCTCATTTTCTTGTAGACCTTCTCAACTGTAAAGCCTTGTATTTCTCAGCTTTACTGAAAGTCTATCAGCATTCAAAGTTAATGGAAAAAAAAAAAGGCCTCATTTCACATATCCTCTTTAATTTCCAATGTCTCCTTACCTCTGCATTTGTGCATCTTTGCATAGAAGCTGTATGAAAGAGAAGCTTTTAAAAATAAGATTGTATCAATAAACCATTCCTACTGAGCTCTACTCTGATGCTGGATAAAGACATTTCTGCCGCGTCCATCCTGCAGCACAGGGATCCTTGTGTCGCAAGGATATGCTGGAGCTTCTCCAGTTGCAGCCCAGGCAGCTATCAGCAGTGGGGTAAGGGCACTGCCTGCAGCTGCTGGCACAGGTACTAGCTGGGAGATGTCACCTTGAGCAACACTGCAGGCTCCCTGGCTCAAACTCCAGAGGCTGGATCTATAGAGAAATCGGTACTATTGCTAAGGGGACCTGGGTTTGGGTCTCACTGATCGCAATATCTGGAGCATCTGGATTGTAAATGGTGGTAAAGTGACCAGCAGCAGGCCAGGCTCTGAGGAATGAGCCTTCCAGAGTCAACTTCGGAGCAGGGAGTCCCGAATCTCGGCTCTGCCTTGTGTCCATTTCTCTGTTGCCATTGGATATGTTTTGGACTGTGGGATGAGGGGTTGCACCTGGGTACATAGGCACTTCTCGTGCTGATGAATAATTAGGGACCTACCCAGACAGTCCAGATTAGGAAAGGATTTCTATCCTAGATTTTTTTTTTTTTTTTTTAAATAAGAACAGCAGGTGAAGGCTTAATATCCTGGGCCAGTTCTTCATGCAGGATGAGTCAGGCTGAGTTGGCTTTGCTCTCCACATGAATCACTTGCTCACCAGTGTGGCTATGCCTCGGAATGAAGTAGGGCTGCCCCTCAGCCCAGAGGCCACTCTTTGGGAAAAGCTGCAGCTGCTCCATGCTGCTGTGGAGAAGGTGTTTTCTTGCTTCAGTTCTTCCAGTGAAACTGGCAGAGGATAAGCTCCAGCGCACACCCAGATGACACAGTTTATCTCCTGAGATGCTGCAATGAACAGCTTGGGCAGGCTCATGGCTTTGGTATAAGCAGAGGCACATCCATACAATGACCCCAAAGAGACAGACAGCTCAAGAGAGGTTGAAATACCTGAAGAAGTGGCAGTCTGGTCTGTGTTTCCAGGAGAAAGTGTTTAACTCCAGCTTGTGTCTCCATGCGGCTGGATCTAATAAAAACTGTGCTGAGTGATGGCTTTGCTTTCCCTCTGTGGAGGAAGTGGGGGAGTTGGGGCTGCTCGCGACACACAGCGCGGACGAGAAGGTGAGCAGCATTTCTATGACCCCCAATGAGAGAGTGACAAATGCTGCACTGTGTGGTAACATGGGCTAGGGAAGGCAGCAGCTAATGCCCTGGGTGCTGAATGCCCCCTGTCTGCAAAAGAAGAATGCAGGGCTCTGTGAAAATTAGTGAAAGAGAAGGAAATGACAATCTGCTGAAGGAAAACACTTGAGATCTTAACTGGGGCTTGAGAGGAAAAAAAAAGAGTATTGAAAAGGTAAGAAAAGTCATGCTGGTGCTCAAGAGTGAACTGGCAATGAAAACAGCACAATGTTGTGTCACATCTTCTCAAGTGAATTCTCAAAGCAAGAGGGCAACGCGTAGCTGAGAAGCCTGATCTGTCCTCCCAGCCCATGGCAGCCACTTAACAGCCCAAGGGGTGACCAGCAATACCAGGACTTCCTCTGTGAGGGCGTGAGAGGAAAACATTAGCTTTAAACAGGCCTGTCCTTCACTAAGGAGGCTGGTCATTTCACATCACAGAAGAAGACTGGGGGCTCCTAGATGGTACCGGCCTTATGACGTGGCTCCACGCACAGCGAAGATCCTGTTTCCCAAGACTCTTGAATCAGGCAGAAGCAAATTTTACCTTTCATTCCTAAACAGTTTTACTTTTCTTTTCTAATGAGGTTGTTTCAATTGTCCTCACAAGAGATGTGTCAAGCCAAATCTGGGCAGACTGTGACTATGGCAGTGTCAGATGGAGAAGGAGCAGGTGGCCATGCCCCTAAGCTCTTTTCTTCCCCTACTGTCATCCTTGGAGAATGGTTAGCAATGCAGCAGCCTTGCTTTTGGCATCAAAAGTTAATTTGCTAGCAAATTATTGAAAACTCAAAATTATTCCCATTTCCCACGCAGCAGCAAATAATAAACTATTAATATTATCCTGACTTGAAGACCTGTGTGGTTTGCCAAAGCAAGATAATTATTTGGCTACTTTGAGCAGACCCCATCAGGCAACCCTTTGTAGCATTCATTTACTGCTGAGCCCCCAAAGCCTCATTATATGACGTCCTGGGGAAGATCTAGAAAACTCCTCTCTCCCCACTAACAGCACAAAACTGTTATGTGGTGCCAAGCCACTACGCCCACAGTTCTTCAGAGCGTGAACAAGGCTCATCCACTGGAGCCCTCTGGCTTCAGACAGTGTTGGAGACGTTCCTTAGGGTGCTGTTCGAGATGTTCCTTGGGCTGCTGCTGTCCCTGGCTGCTCTGGGGGAGATGCAGTTCAGCCACTTTATTTGTCTATAACATAGATGCCTACATTTGATCTAATTCTCAAGGCTCCCTTTCTAACAACTGAAAAAGTGCAGGCACCACTGAGGCATGGTTCATTTCACCATAAAGCTGGAACAGCCCAGATGATTTGCTTTCTCTCCACTGACTGAAAGGGTACCTCCTCTTACCTTTGCGGCATATTTGCTCTGTCTACCAACGACTTGCTCTGACAAAGGACTCAGCTGGGGACCACAAAGTCTCACTTCTAATGTGCAATCCTGGAGGAAGCTGAGAAGCCTGGGTTGGGCACCTCAACTCCTGACGGGGCACACGGCAAGAGTAACATGCTTCCCGAGGGCCAGCCGCAGCCACAGCCTGAGCAGGGCCACCAGAGCCTGCTGGTCACACGTCTCACCCTGTCACCAGCTACCATCAGCCCTCTCTGTGTGCGGAAAGGAAGATGCACTGGTGGGAGAGAAGGGTAACTCTACAGCCCAGCCACTTCTGCCCACTGCTGAATGCTTTCGAAAAGCGGCTGCTATCATGCTGATGGTTCTGTTGGGTGATTTGTAACCCATCCTTCGTCAGCCTCCAGCCACTGTTTGCCTGTCACCACTGAAAGTTTCCCTCCCGAGGATGAGCAACCTGCTTGCTGGGCTGAATGTGACCCAGCCCTGATGGCCCACGGAGGACTGAAAATTTATGCCTAGAAAGGGACAAAGAGTGGCTTAAATGTAACAGCTCTATAAGGGTAAGCAAGATTGTTTCCTAGATTGGCACAGCAGCACCTCACATCACATTCCCAGCTCACGTTTTCTGTCTGCTCAGGTTGGTCATCTCTTCATCCAAGGCAGTTTTTAACCACCACCAGCCATCTCATGCTGCCACTTCACCAGCATTGCAAACTTGCCACGACTCCAGGCTACTTAACCAGATAATGACCTAATGGCAAAAGTAGGAGAGCAATGAACTTCTACTCTTCTATTTCTGACCAGCATCAATACTTTGATAACAATCCTCAAAATTTTTTTTTCATTTTTTTTCTTTTTCATTTCCAGGCCAGCTCAGAGCAGGGAGGGAGAAGTGGCAGACTATTTTAAACCAGTCAGTGATGGTTTGAGGTGAAACTGAAAAGTAACCAAGTAACTGAAAGGTCTAAGTCTCCTTCCTGAATGTTCTTTCGACACTCAGAAACCTAAATCTCACTGGAAGTCAGGGGGAATGATGCTCTTATATGCCTAAGTCACTTGAGCAGGGGACAGCAACTCGTAAGTCTGCCTTGCAAAATTTCACCCACTTATAAATGAGCTTTTTTTCCTGGCTTTCCTCAGTGCCAATTGCATGCAAGTGTTGGCAAGATTTGTGTTAGTTTGTCTGGACTCCGAACCACTTTGCTGAATGCTTAATCAAGCTGCTCGCCCCTCTCTCCCAACAGAGGCCATTTATACAGCGAGGGAATCAGCTGGTCGATGAAGCAGACAAGTGGAGAGGGGGAGAGGGAGCGAGTTCTTTGAATGGGATGAGAACAGAGCCACCGGCACCTCAAGAAAGTTTATCTGCCTCCAGTGCCAAGCACACACAGTGCTAATCTTTTGTTGCCATGAATATTCAAGCCCAGCTGCCAGCAACAGAGGGAGCAGCTGCAGTGGCAGAGCTGGCAGGTCCCCTCGTGGTGCCCTCGCTTGCCGACCCTGGCATCTGGGTCTGTCTGGGGGTGGGGAGGGGGAGATGCCGCTCGCATTGCAGACGCCGAGGCGTTCAGCAGCCCGGCCCCACGCTTCCTAAGCAGCAAGAAGTGAGGAACAGAGAGCCTGGCACTGTGCTCCCTTGCTGACATGGGTATGCCAGATGCTCCAGATGTTTGGGGTCACTTGAAGTCCTGGAGGGAAGGGGTGAGTGTGGGACAAAAAAGAGCAGCAGCTGAGGCAATTTAAGTTTGAAGAACCCCTACTGGTGCTTGGAGAAGCCAAAGTGAGACAAGAGCCTGCAGACCCTGTGGAAAGCTGGATATAGGCAGCCCCAGGCCGATCGCAGTTGTCAGGGCGTATTTGGTGAAGGGGCATATTTGGTGGCAGGGCACTGCAGGCTGGTGACATGCCATTAGAGGAGGGGTGCAAGGTCTGGCAGCAGGGGCTGCAGGCGGGATGGCGGGTGACCATGCTGCTGCAGTGTCACAGAAGAGCGGGAGGGCTTTTGTCACTTGAGGAGGCAGGCAGCAGTAGGAGGAAGCCATGAACTCTCCTTGGATGGCCAACTTGTCCTTCTCCACAAATTTAGGGCAGCTTCCAGGGACAGGAGCACTGTAAGAGCAGCTCTGTGTCTCTGCACACTTGATAGAGGCAGAGGGATAAGTCCAAGAGATGCCAGGTCAGAGTAGACATCCACGCTGCCGTGGCATCATTCTGCCCAGCACCAGAGTCATCAGAGGCAGTAATGACCTTGCCCTGGTGTGGAAGATCACTGAGACCTACTTTGCTTAGCAGAGTTGCCTTGCCGTGCACTGAAACAGTCTGGGGAAAAAAGAAGTGGAAAAAAGATGATGGGGGAAGGCAAGATCAGGCTTCAGAGAGCTCCCAGGGCTTAGATGTCTTCTCACCAAACCCAGGGTGCTCACTGTCACAGAGCTTCAGACAAGGAACGGGCTAGAGGCTGCTTCTGAACTTGTCGCTTGTGTGCACTGAAGAAGGTGATTCCTGGAGCCTTTGCTATGATCAGCTGTCAACTACTGACATTTTAAAATATTTACTCCTGCTCTTCTGACTCTCAAAGTCCCTCGGAGAAAGAAGAGTCTGAGCGCAGCAATATGTTAGTGTTGCAATACCAAAATTACACCACCTCCTAACCAGGAGTGTGACACCCCTGCTCTCTGGCACATAGCTTCCCACTGAGCACAGGCATGAGCTGCAAGAGTGACCAGTTCTCCGCGCTTTCCTGTTACAGGACTCAGAACCATGTAGTAGTTGATATCGCCAGGAAAAAAACAGCAACAGAGATACGCAGATCTCCAGGAGAAAGAACAGCCTGTAGTTAGCTATCGATGCCCAAAAAGGGGGTATTTGGCTGTCTGACAAGATCATCAGACCTGGGTTTACATCCAGTAGAACACTTTCTGGTGACAGAAGCCATCTCTTGATGCTGTTGATCTTGCTAGTTCTCCATCCTGTCTCTATCCCTTCAAGTTCAGAAGGAAAGTCCATCCTAACATCTCAGACAGAGGAGGAAAGCAAGAAAAAAAAAAAAAAAAGGCAGGGAAAAATACTGTTCCAAAACCTTTAT
>VXAL01002744.1:155261-199605 GCA_013399475.1 Chauna torquata | reverse complement strand
AAAAAAAAAAAAAAGGGCAGGAAAAATCATGTATCAAAACCTTTAATTTCACTTTACTCTTTCTTTGCCTTTTTTGATAACCAATTTTGGAACAAAAACTAATTTCAAAATTAATGAAATATTTGAGATTTGAGAAGGAGACATGTTGGCCCAGACAAACACAAATTTAATAGTGCCTGCTCAAATAATCTAATTTCTGGCTAGTTGTAATATACATGATTTTCTGGCAAACTTCTCCTCAGAGAGTATGAGCCCAGCCACCCTACAGTTCACCTGCCTGGCACACATCCCGCTAGTTATTAGAATGGACACAGAATACAGGTGCTTCCCATGGAATTATGGCTATCTTTGTCCCTAGAATGATATGAAAAGATAAACAGTTTGTGCATAAGAGCTTTATCCTCAGCAAATCCACCTCCTCCTGCTGCTGCTTTTTCACACTAAGAGGTCAAGGGTTTAGAAACTGATTTCAGACTCCCAAGCTGTTACTGCCACAGTGCTGGTATAGCAGAAAGAAGGGCCGTGGTCACAAAACGTATCTTTGCAAGAATTTAAAATCCCTTCTCATATTCCACCACTGCTGTATTACACCACTACTTTCTCTTATTTTTACCTCAGATTGAGCTACATCCTTATGGCCTTAGTATCATTGCATATATTTTCCTCATATTTTTTTTTTTCTATATTTGAACGTATGGATTCCCATGAAATCCAGCAGCATCCATCTATGCAATCGTGCTCTGGGAGTCTGAATTATTTTAGCCGGTGATCTTGATGAGCTCTCATCCAAGTGCTTTGAAATGCTGGTCTGCACTCTCAGATACAGTGACAGCCCCAAACCCAGCAGGTGCGCGCACAGCGATGCTCCTGTGCCACACGAGCATATTATAGACCATTTTATAGATTGTATAAAAGCCAAGTGTGAAACAAGGCTCTGGTAAAATGGCTCAGGACACAGCTAAACCAATGGGGCGAGACAAGGCACATTGCCCTGGGGAAAGCAAAAAGGCAGAAAGAGTTGTACTTGGACTCTCATCCTGGCACAGCGGTCTAGGACAGGCCAGCCTGTTCCAGACATGGCCAGCATGGCAGGGCATTTCTGGGTTCACAACCTGAATTCTGTGGAACTCCCTGCCCAGACACCTAACTCCTTAGTTAGACCAAACAATTAAAGAATACCGTTAAACAGCTCTATTTCCAATCTGGAAACAGTTTGTGAACACATTGTGGCAGCGGGGTGTTATGCAGAGTTATGGACTTACTGTGTCCGGTATATGCATTAAAATTTCCATTTATTCTTCTGGTTTGGCACAAGATGAATTACACGGAATGGAAGTGTCTCATTTTGTGGTGCTGTGGAAGCTCCCAGCCCTGCATCCCACCCTCCGCTGGTGGCCAGTTCAAGCAGCAGCCACCGTGGGGAGCAAATATGCCTGAACCCTATCAGCTGCTCCTGGCATACCTGCTGCTCTCAGAAGAGCAGAGGAGTAAGTGGCAGCAGCTGGAAGGAGCCCAGCAGGAGAGGAGGAACTGCTGGAAGGATGGATGTGTGACACATACCTCAAACATCTTGTTGCAGCCCTGTCTTGAGATTGATCAGTGGAAAGGGGGTTGGTGGGTTCGGATGGCTTTCCTCTGATGTGCTCAAAGGCAGGAATGAGCAATGCCAGCAACAGTCCATTCTGGCACTTCTCTCCTGAAATTCAGCCCATGGTGCCCTCCATAAAGAGGGCTGCACCGTTCTCTGAAACTCCTCTGTCCCGGGGACGTTGTAAGCGCTCCCTTAGCTTGCCGTCGTCTCTTGTAACAGGGACTGCAACCCACTGGGCATTTATGTTTGTTGAGTCTTCAGTTGCTTCCTGCAAGGTTGGTATCTTCCTCTTCCAGGCTAGCTTCTGGCCTCTTCCCCCTGTTTAAATATAGCCAAGAGGTTTCCTGGTAGTTATTTTTTAACAGTTTCTTAATATTTTTCCTATTTATTTTTTTTATTATTATAAATTAGTTTCTCATGCCTATGTATTAGAGGGAAGAACCTGCCCAACCCACAGTGGCACTGTTTGTTGTGCCTTCTAATCTCTGATCACCTAATCCATATTTTGCTGGAAGGCCAAGCAGCGCACCGAGTCTGCAGANNGGCTTGTCCAAAAAGCATCTGTCTTGCTTTGCCAGGTGCCAGAAACACCACCTGGCCTCCATGCACTGCTGGGCGGGTGGCGATCTTCCTCACAGTTTCTGCAGCACTTCCATTTTCAAATTCTGGAGAATTTCATCCGAGTCTGCTGTACCACTCTGACGCTGCTTTAACATCTTTATTCCTTCGCACCAGAGCAATCCAGAAAGCAGAGGGTCTTGCTGGTGAATTTAATCCAAGCTTGGCATAGAAAACACAATGGCTTTAATTTTTTTTTTTTCAAATGATGTTATGGACTTCATGTAGCGTTACAGATGTATCCTAACATCTGTAATTAGTTCTGTTGCACCCCCTCATTTGCAGTCCTTCAGAGAAATCTATGTCTGCAGGGCACAAGAATTCCTTGGATCCTCGTCTATGTGTGACAAAGCTTCAGTTAAGGCATGAGACAGGGGTGAGGGTGCAACCCAGGGCTGAAGAGGGCTATTTCAGATAGTCTTATGCCAGTCCGGGCCAAGCTGCCTATTGCTATATGCCTTGCAGGCATTTAACTGCTCTCTAGTTCCTTTAAGCTCTGTGTTGCTCAGGTCCGTGCTGCTCAGCCTGCCCTCTTTGCCTGTGCCCTAAATTTGCCTCCAAGGTTTCCCCTTGCTCATGGCAAATCCATTACTAAGAAAAGCCTGGGGACATCTGCAGGACAAGGACTCGAAACCAAACTCAGCCCCATTTCACCACAGTATTTCAAGTGCTTGTGTTGAAGCGGGGCTTTAAATCACAGTAGAGCAAACTGCTTCTGGACTGATCCTCATCCAGTGTAATGCTGTGCCACAACATTTTACTATGAACTCTGTTATCTATGCAAGTTTTGAATGTTTCCACAGCATTTAAAGCTTCAAAGATCAAAAAATTAAAAAACATATAAATAAAAGAAAGGAAAGGAACCTAAACAACCGATCATGTCTGAGCCTAAACGACTGAAAAAAATTCAAGTCTTTATTTTGTTGCTCTCCTAATAATCTAATTGTGGCCAGATGTATGCTGCCTATTTCTTCAAAGTAAACTGAATTTTACAGAAAAAAACCCTCATTTCGCAATTTGCTGATGCAGTACATCAAGCTCATGCCAGGGAACAGTTGGCTGACACACAGATTTTCCATTTCATGCATCTTATTGGTAAATTTTCTCTTATTTATACTTCTCTGCTTAGTTCTATACAAGAAACTTTTCTACTGGGTCACTGAAAAACTTTGCACCGGGTCTGCAAAGATGTTTTCTGCACGCACGGCCAATACCACCTTTCCAGCGCTGCATCACACGCGCCTGGATGCAGCTTGGTACAACGGCAGCAGGGCTGCGTCCCACCCTGGTCCTCCGCCTGAGACTCTCCGAGGCCCCAGCAGCAGCAGGTAATTAGGAAGAACCTGGCTCAGGAGGGGGGAATGAGCCACAGAAGTGGTAAAGGCATTTCCCGTCGTGACACGGCTGCCAAATCATGCACCTGAGCAGAGGGAACCAGGGGAGGGTGGAAGCTGGGCTGGTCTCAAGCTGCAGCAGAGCTCAAATCCCAGCTGCACCCGTGGCAGGTGACAACTGAGGCAGGAGCCCGGGGTACTTTGTGTGCCTGTCAGTCATGTGCCATCGCCACGAGAGCAGATGGGGCAGGCACGGCACGCAGGGACCTGCCTGTGTGGCGGGTAAATACACAGAGCTCATTCAAGGCGCTTTCCCTGAATGCGCTCGCCGCTTCACCCTCAACCCAGTCCCGAGCGTGGACAGTCGGCAAATTTGGCCTCAGGCCCAGCCTTGAGGCTGCTCTTAAAATTCAGCGCGGATGCAGCGACAGCATCAGCTCTGGCACGGCGTCTTGCGGCACCGGCGGCCCCGCGCGCTCCGAGCGGGGCTGGGGCTGGGCGCCCGCCCGCGGGTGCCCCGCCGACCGTTCTGCCAGGTGAGTGCCCCTTGGTCCTCTAGGGCTGCGGGGGGAACTCAGCTCTTCCTGACAAAGCGACCTGCGTGGAAGGAGCGTCTTAGCTCACCCCAAATCGTGAATCGCTCCTGGAACGGCAGGCCTCTGCCCGGTATGTTTATACGTTCGGGGAATCTGCGTGAACATGCCACATGTCTAGGCACATGGACGCGGCCATATGCACCCACGAATACACACACGCTTCCTCCCGTGTGCGCGCGCGTGCGTAGGCATCGCTCTGCCAGCACCAGATTTCTGGCAGGCAGCTCCTGCTGCCCTTGCCCCGCAAACAGCCGGCACTAACTGTCCCATCTGCAGGCTTCGCCCTTTCCCTTGCCTTGCTTTCTTGCCTGCCAGCAAACAGGCACTCTCTGCCCAGTCAGCCCCGCAGCCTCCCCACCAGCTCCTAAACTGGTGCTTTTTAATCAAGCAAATGCTCTGCTGGAAGTGACCAGACAGCTCAAGGTGCCTGTTGGCAGCTGAGGCCCCTTCGCATCTCGCGGGTGACGGACACCCTGGTGGCACAGCTGGGCACACCTGAAAGCCCCAGGCACACGCACCGACCACTCGCCTCTGCCTTGGCTTGCGGTGTGCTGCGTTACGTGCCGACGTATGCGCGACGGCGAGAGCGCGCAGACAGGGCTGTCGAATACGCTGATGTCTGTTTTTCTTTTGTTTGCTGAATTTGCTTACTTAGAGGTTATTGCAATTCCACGTCGCATGCCGATGCTTTGGCTCCATGCCAAAGGCTGCTGTCTTTTGGGGCAGCTGACTACAAGGTTAAAAATTGGGTTCATAGATTTTAAAAAGCAACTTTAATATTAGGTGGTCATCTGCTTTCCCTGTCAGATCAGTCTTTTTAACCTTTAGCTTCTATGCTATTCGTGCAATTTCACTGTTACTCACAGAGCTGACTTTGTCCCACCTTTTTGTCTACCTTAGATGTTTGAAGAGACTGCATCCAATCTAACCTCATCATCTGCAAAGATTAAATCTTCACAGAGGACTGAATCGGTCTGATCAAAGTAGAAATTAAATTACACTTTCTTTTCCTGACTCTCCACATTAGTTTTTTAAACCCATACAAGTGTTAAATTCAGTCTGGGGTGGAGATGGGGTGGGGAGAAAGAACTGTTTGTTCTGAATGACGGTTCACTTTTTACCACTTTCAGAAGAGAATGACAAATTTGAGTCCAAGTCCTGCAACATTTGTTTTGATAGCGCAGCTGGATTCAGAGAGCTTGAAAGACCATGCTGATGGCTGTCCAAACCACCTTTGTATAAAAGGTATAATATATCAGGTATGATTACCGTGCCTCCTCCTAGCACCTCCTCCCTAAGAAAAAACAATCAAAAATGAAAGGAAGAGGAGGGTAAAAGGAAAACAGAGCAAAGCTGAGGGTAACTGCAATTTTGACTAAAAGCACTCCTGCAAGAAAAACGGACCCCAAACCAGCATGTCTCTCCCACATTTTTTATCCCCCCAGATCCTTTCTAGGTTGTGTCATTTTAAAAACCTGCAAGCTGGGACATCAAAGAGAGGCCAGGCATAAGAGGAAAGCAAGTACAGAGGCGCTGTAAAGAATTAATGCACAAAGACCTGTCGGATTAGGGGCTGGAGATTTAGGTCTGCACACAGTCACAGAGGAGACTGAGCAGACATGGAATGCAAAAAGATTTGCCTGAACATCAGAGTTCCCTGGGCGAGGGTTTTGTCAGCTCTGCTCTGCAAAACAGGAAAGCAAAGTCAGATCTACACCGAAACAACGGCTGCGTTACTGTCCCAACACCAGATACCTTCCTCCCAGTCACGGCTGTCACAAAGGCTGGTTTGGTTTTGTTGGGGCAGTTTGTTTTGTTTTTGGAAGGATACACTTTGTCCTTGAGGTTTTTTTTTGGACAACCAACATTTGGGGCGATGCCACAGATTCCATCAATGCAGGAGCCTGCTGCGCCTTTTCTTTCTTGACTGAGCCCCCAGCCTGCGAGACCAGCATGGTGTCTCTTGATCCTTCCAAATGAAATTAGGAAAATGGGCCGGCTGACTTGCATCTGCCCTGTGCTGCACGAAACGGCATTGCAGAGAGGGCACATTTGCTCGGAAAAGTAATAAATGTAATTTCCTCCATGAATTAGCTGTGCCACACTGGCTTCAAAAGGGGTCGGAGGGAGAACAAGAAAAGAGCCACTGTCTGTAAAAAATACCAGCCTTTGAGTTATCAAAGAAAGCGGGATATTGGGTCACACTTCAAAACCTAATGACAGCAGTTCAGGGGATTTGCTCAGATCCATTTCCTTTGCTCAATTTTTACGGGGCACTGGGTACCTTGCGGCAAGCAAGGAGCCCTCTGTCCCTCCAAGGGAGAGATGCCTGGAGGGGACGGCAGAGCAGGGCTCCGGGTGGCAGCCCCGGCTCTGTCGGGGCCTAAAGTGACCTTGCATGGAAGCAGAAAGAATTTCAGGTCAGCAGAATGTAATTATTCTGCTTGGAAAGTTGCCAGGACGCTGGCATTAACAGCCCCACTGCCTATAAAAATGCCACAGGGCCAGGACTATAGATTTCTCCATCGCTAGAAAAACAGCGCTGGAGAGGTAGAGGAGCCTGTAAGCTTTGTGAGCAGCTTGAGTTGTTCTAGTGGAGGTTGCAAAAGCAGTTTGACTTTCCAAATCTCTCTCTTAATTTAAAAAACATGGCTAAATTAAAGGGAGACAATCCCCCCTCTTTCCTCTGTTTTAGGAAAGACAAAATAAATTTGCAAAGAACTGTGGCAAATGCATTCTGGCCCAATAGTGTGCAGATTATTTATGCTTGCACCAGATTGTTTTTTGTCCTCTCTTCCCCCACCCTCACTGCTTTTTACAAATCGATCTCATTCAGGGCAAAGTCTACAGCAGGCAGAGCAACACGCGACTCTAGCACCGTCCCAGCTGAAGCAAGGGTGACACTCTAGAGGTGCGAGGATCAGTCGATGAGCTTTTCCAAGCACCTCCTCCTACTTTGCTGCAGGTCAGGGGAAGCCCAACTGAGCAGCTTCACTTTGGCCAAAGTTCTAACAGGGCCCCCTGTGGCACAAGGGGTGGCAAGACTATTGCTGAGTATTGCAGGGCCCCATGGAGTTTCACTGCAAGCAGAAGCATTTTGTACGATCAGGTGCAAAGGTTTCCTATACAGGTCTTCAGAACACACGGCAGCCCGGCCAGGGGCCTGATCTAGGGCCTGAGGAGAGGAACGGGCATGCTAGCACAACAGCTGTATTGGATTATGTTCATAATTCTCAGAAATGTACGGAAACTTTCCAGCGTGTGATCAGTTGTGTTTCAGGATTAGTATTGAGAAGGCAGAAGTTAATTCTTCCCTTCCCTGGCACTCTCCCCTTGACCCACAGGGGATCAATCGGCTTGTAAGATGCAGAGGAAAATTTGCACACAATAGAGATTCTTTTCAGATACAGTGTTTGGCAAGGAAAAAAATGGCACTGCTTTAGTGAAGGAACTGCCTTCTGCAAGAAGAAAAGTTAATGCTGAGGATACCGGTTACACAGAAACAGGTGTGAATTCATGAGGACAGCGGACCCACATGCAAGCCCAAGGGACTTTTAGTGAGCCCCGTGGCATCACCGTGCTGCATGTGCTGTCATGCCACGTGGCAGCGCTGCGGCTGTGCAGCATCCCTCCGTGTTCAGATCTGAGCTGCATCTCCTCACACGATCGCTGTACAGAAGAGCTGGACAAAGCAGGATGGAGCGGTTGTTGCTACCATCTCTCACAGCTTTCTTGCCACCTTTGCTCTTTGATTTTATTTTTTATAGCCCAGACACTGAAAACAGATGATCACAAAACACTGGTCTGTCACTTTCAAAATTAGCTTCTGTCCTTCTCTGCTATGACAGCAAGTATAACAAATGTTGGAGGCCCAAAACAGAGGCAAAAGCACCTCATTTTTTAAGTGTCAAGATTTCTTTGTCTCATGATATTAGAGGCCTGCTCTCCAAGTGGCAAGATTGCTTCTTAAGTCTTCTTCCTCAGGAGCTTGCCTTTCCCAGCTGAGCTGAAATGTCTCAACATGCACGCAGGAACACCACGTTCTTTCACTGCTTTCCGTGCTTCTTGCTGTTAGGGTTATTCCTAGTTTATGAAAGACAGCAACAAGAGAAGCATAGCCTACCTCTCTGTGAAAGCACAGGAAAACACTCCTAGAAGAGGATGAGCCTAAAACTTGAGCACAAAGAGAAGCAGGGAAAAATGACCAGAAGCTTGTATCCTGGGAAGGGAAAGGAAGCTCACCTGATGCGACATTCCAGCACAGGCTGACATTATTTCAATCACAGCACATTTTGAGCAATGAAACGAAGCTCTCAGCGAAAGCACTGCTTTCCTCAGAGGCACTGTGCTGGTTCAGGCCCTACTGAGATTGTGCGATAGTAATTGCTTGGTGATGCTCAAGCAACACGTCTCCACCCTCAACTCCTGGGTCTGTACCTTAGGGCAGTTAGGTAACCGCTGCAGGTGCTGCTTTTATAAATAACAATTTTCGGAGAGTGCAGTGCATCTTGATCAAGGTGCAGGCATGCCATACATCTAAGGGAGCAGCAGCATTCATCTATTAAACACTGATTAGGTGAGTTGCCCCCAGACTGCAGCCTTTAGAGTGGTCTTCATTTCCAGGAATTGAGGAAATGAAGCAGGAGCAGCAAGAAACCACCGAGGACTTACCAGTTGCTCACAGTGAGGTGGAAGGACTGAAATATTGTAGTCTCGGTGGAACATCAGTAAAAAGTATTTTCTTTTTTAGAATGACAGTCTAATTTTGTGGCCTCTTCATTCATGATTGGGAGTCTCAGATATCTGGATTGGTGTAACTTTAATCTGTCGGAGCGCTCATTCCATCACAAGCTCTGGCAGCTATCCAGGCAGAGGACAGAAAACTTCTAACACTCTTTTTGGGAGCCTTCCTCTCCCCTTTTCCTTCATACACACAGTGATGGAGCTTTTTCTGAATCAGAAATAAGCAAGTCTTACATTCCCATTTCCTCTGAGAGCCTAAAACAGCCACACAGCCATCTGCCACAAGTATCATTCTTCCCATTTTGTCATAGCATTACGCGACTCAGGGGTCACAGAGTAGGCAAGTGTCAGAACCAGGAAGATGTGCTAAATTTTCTACACCTTCAAAGAATAAAGCATTAAGCAAATAACTTATCATGAGCTATTTTATTTGGTTTTGGTTTTCATCAGTTTTGATAGAAAGGTGTTGACTGCATGCAGAGTCCTTCGCTCTGTATGATACTAAGAAAAGATGAGGAGGAAGAAGAATCCTCAACGCTCAGTTAAAAATAAACTCATAGCCATTCCTTTGGTCAGCCCAGTAACTGAGAGCAGGAAACAGAGCCTTGCTGAACAAAAACTAGAACTGCGGCATTTCTCCTATGCGGTGGCAGATTAAACGGTGATAGTTGCAGAGCAATCCCCCTCCCCTCGCTGTCCCCCTCGAGTGGGGAGCAGCATCCCCACTGCAGGATCAGCTGGTCAAGAGGCACAGCAGCTCCTCTACCACCCTTGTATCAAAGCTAATTTCACAGCGTAGTTTTGGGCATCTCCTGTAAACTATCAACAGATAAGGTGCTCCTCACCACCAGATCCTCTTTCCTACCTGGCACAGTTGTTCAGGCAGGCTCAAGAGATTAAAACCGTCCTCTGAGAGACCAAGCATTGATTTTCTCATCTCCTCAGATCCCCCCAGCCAACACTGCTGCAGGGCAACAACTTCGGGACGGAACAGCTGGGGGACAGTAATTGGTTCAGCCATCTCAGCTTAATCTGCTGCCTATACACACGCATCATCCCTATTCTGCAGCTCTTAGCACTTACCTAGAGCTTCTGAGCACTGAGAGGCTTGTGATGTGTCCTGCTTCACCACTACCTATACACAGCTCAGGATGCATGGCAGAGTGGAATGCTTTGCGGGAGACCCAAAAACTTACACCACCTGTGGTTGCAATGCTTCCTAGCATTGCATTCTTACTAAAGAGCAAGATTAGTCTCTACAAGTACCCAGTCCTCTCACAGAATTACCCACATCACACCAAAAACACACTCAGATTCACTCTAGAGCTGGAGCCACTATGAAAGAGTCTCTTTAAAGATAAATTGTATCATCTGTAAATAAAGCAACCTGCCCCTACGAAGCCAGGCATCTTCACTAGGAAGAAAGGGCCTCAAGCCGAAGGGCGTAAAATATCTCAGTAGGACTGTTGGAGTTTAAATTCCCCCTCTGAAGTATCACACAGTACTGTTGTTATGTGTGCTAATGAATAGCTCAGCATTCTCAGACTAGTTAAGCGCCACAAGGAATTAGAGATGCCATGTGCCAACCACTATTTTCTATGAAGTCACTGGCGATGCTTTTGCTGCAGTTTGACTCTCTAAAGCCTTAAAAGTGGCGTTGCTGAGGGATTCCACAGAAGGAGGGAAGGAATAACGTAGAAGCAGGTGTACTGTACAAAAACAAGGGGCTTATTTCTGAAGAGTGCCGAGCACCAGTAGCTTGCCACAATTTCAGCAGCAAACACAAGCATTTAGCAGCACTGCAGAAAAGCACGTGCAACTAAGGGTCAGACAGCTACTCTCCAATTCCTCATACTCCTTTTGGTTATGTTCAGTCGCAACAGACTAAGGCCAGAGAAAGCATTCAGGTATTCTGTAACCAACAGTGAATCAACTGCTTTTGAACATAAATCCCTGCTTCTTTCTGCTGTTTAAAAAAGACAGCATGGGACATCTCTCGCAGTAGATATATAGTATTACCAGGTGGACCAAAGCCAGGAGTCAAAGCCAGGATAACAGCAGAGAGAAAATGACTATGATAAGCTATTAACAGCAGCTCAGTGGCTTCTAAGCTTAGCTTCACTTTTCCCAGCAGGCACGGTTCTGGATGCTGCTCCATTGAACACACCGCCTTAAGCAATGCAGCTTCATTCATTTGAGCATGTTTCACCTGCTAAAGAGCAGCACATTTGGTCTTGCATGGGCTTGAAGTGACATTAAACTGCTCAGCAGCCTTGAGAACACTTTCAGAAAATTTATGGTAAGGGAGAATGGATGTTCTTAAAACAAAAATTAAAGCCTCTCTCCTTTCGTTTATGAGCTGTAGGAGACCTTCTGTTTGTCCCTTAAATAAACCCTCACTTTCTATTCCTTGACTTGGAAGGTTGGTGTAGAGGCTCCAGAACATCTTGTGAAGCATTGTAACTAGTGTGGCAGCCTCAATCAACGCGTGGTCCGTAGGAATTCAGTGGCGGGAGCAGTCCTGCTCAGCTTCTTGCTGGAGGAACCAAACTCAACAGCATTACTCCCTGCCAGCAGCCAAGTAACTCAGCTCTACCAGCTAACAAATACAGCAGCCTTTTGGAAAGACTAATGGGGTGGGGAGAGACGGACACAGCCCAGACTTCAGTTCTTCTCCTGGAAAGCCTCCCTCCCAACAAACAACCCCCCAAACCAAGCTGAAGAAGTTCCCTTGGAGAGTTGGGGCACCTCTCCCCAGTCCCTGCTGCCTGACAGAGCTCTGCCCTTTGCCAGCAGCCTGTGCAGTTGCCAGCTCCCAAGGGGCCTGTGCAGATTCAGAGAAGCAGTCCTGCCCCAGTGTGCCTCAAATCCCCATCGCAGAGGATCGTTAACCCTGCAGTAATACTGCACCTTGAAGTCTGTTTATTACCCTGGAATCACTTAACACCAGGCAGGTCTCTGGGTAACAGCAAAGAAAGAATAAATATTAACAGATAGTGCTCTTCAGGAAAAACTAAAAAACAACAAAACAAAACAAAAAACACAAAAAACTCCACACACTTGTTTCTGCTTACACTTTGATCAGTTCCAAGAAGTCTGTTTTTCACCCAGCATGCTGCTGTCAGGATACACACAGTCTCGCAGTTGACTCCCATTTGTCATGATTATTGTTTCCACCAAAAGAGATCCTGCCTTAGGAATACATATCATCTTTACATATCCAAACTGTCAGCAGCCTGAGATACAGTAAACAGCTCACCATCACCAAGAGATGAAATTTGTTTTCCCTTTTCCCACCTCTCGTCTTCCTAAACATTCTTTGTCAGCTCTATTGCCCACTGGTACCATCCGGAAGCCAGAAGAAATGAATGCCAGCTCAGATGAAAAATCTCTGCCTCAGGCTTTTCTCTCTCCCTGCCAGGCTTCTGGGCAAGACCCAACTTAATCAGGGGTCACCTGTTCAACAGGATGCTAAATGCTCCCATCTCTCTTTAGAAAACATCCGTCTCTGTAATGTAGGAAGCGGCTGAGCCATTCTCTTCCCAGAAAACAAACACAACATAAGTATCTCAGTACCTAAAAGGATAGCCTATAATGCTGTAGTGGTACTATATTAGGAGAACAGTCCTAGACCTTCTCTGAAAACTACAAGAAACTTGTGTTCCCCCCCTCCCCGCAATAACTACTGTGACTAGTTTTCACAAACAGTTGCAGAAGTCAAGTTATAGAAGATGACTGTTATACGAACTAGCATTTGGACTGCCATGTGTATAACAAGCCCCAGCAGCAGATGAAGTTTTGGCCACAGCCTCCCCCATTTTTCTTTCATGTGGATTCTCTAATATCTGAAACTTTGAGCATATGCCATGGGCATTGCCTACGGAGCCACAAATAAGATCCATTCCCCACCAGCTATTTTCAGGGAACTTGTAAGAAGTGAGCAATGTCTGTGTCAAATAAAATTGCACTTGACAAATAGATTCAGAAATTGTAGAGGGAAAACAGACACTAAAAAAAAAAAAAGAGGATACAACAAATGTGCATGAGCTCAGATGCTCAGGCCATGTTTCCTTAGAAACCAGGCTAAGGACAAGAAAATCTGCAGTGTCTGTAGCAGAGCATCAAGACTGAGTTGTAAAGCCTTGTGCGTATTTCTCACTGGATAAGCTCAAAAATAAATATCTTCCCTTTTCCCCACATTATACAGCTGCAACACACAGGAGCAGATAGTGATTGCCTTGCAAGGTTCAGACACTAAAATTATTAGCCACAAGTGCATGGCTGCGCGCAATACAGATGAGACTGTGATAAACGTCATTGTTCCAGAGAATTGGCTGATATACTATCAGCACCCAGAGTAGAAAAAGGATTCTCAGGGAGATTGTCTGCATTTACGATTCATTGGAATCGAGTCCATATTTCAAATAACTCCATCTAGATCTGGAACCATAAAAAGGATTTCAGAGTAAAAGGGTTGGATAGAAACTTGTCCATCGTGTCTACCAGCCCAGCTGGGGAGCAAGTGGAGAATGGCACAGCATTAGCATCTGCTGCACATGTACAAGGCTACTTTTTAAGCTCTTTAACTCAAATCCTACACCAAAATTCATAGTGACTGGCACAAAGACAAGATGTCTTTTGGGGTGAGTTTCATATATACACTTTTTTGGGGCTTGTTTCATATACAGAGAATTACTAACATAAGCAGTCCAAATGCATGTAGTTTTCAGACAAACAGTGGAAATTCATACTACACATTTTGTGTAGCATAGGAAACCAGCAAGTTATGAGATAGGTAACTTCAGTAACAGTGCTCCAGAGTACATCAGAGAAGACTTCTTCCTGCAAGAACTCCCCAGTAGTTTAGATGTAGACTTGTAAGTGGCAATGGTGTGTCTGTCTCAATGTGCAAAGCAGCAGAACTGTGTTGAAGAACCTCAAAACATACGGAAGTGGAAAGTCATTTTTCACACAAGGCACTGGACAGTGCAAACATGAAGCTGGTCCAGGTCAAAGATCTCCCCTAGCTTTTGGGGAAAGTGATCTTAGAAAGAAAGCAGAATGGAAAGTATGGAAAGTATTTCTGACCACATCAGTTGGTAAGAGGCCTTGATCACAAGAGGATTGACTGTTCTTTCCTAGCACTCTGGGTAAAACCTCAATCTGTCTGTGGTGGAGAGTATGCATATCCTCAGAAATATTAACAGTGGCTGAGCAGAAACAGGCTCTTCCATTACTATTTCTTTAAGTGAAGAGAAGGAGCCTGGTTGTCCGGCAGTGCGGTCTTTGAGCCAGCGGAAACAGGAAAAAAAAACATGAAACCTGTTCACAAGCTGATTATTATGCAGATCAGCAATCGTTATCCTTTCTCTCATTACCTCAAATGCTTTCTGCCATCTGTTGGTAACAAACCTGCATCTGGCAGATTACCAGAGGAGCCCTAATCAATGGGTAATTGGGGTAGAGGATTGTGGGGACAATCCTGGCAATGAAAGCACAGAAAAAACAGCACAAGAAGAAAGTTTGCCTGTCACAAGTGTGAGATCCTACACCCAGCATTTCTCTACTATTCTGACAGAATTCCTTCTTGTTGGACAAACGTGGAGGGGGAGAGACAGATTTGTCACAGGCAATGGGACAAACTATACCAGCCTCTGTAATGATACCTTAAGCAAAAGGTTAATTTCCCACAGATTATGCCAGTGAGCACTGCCAGGAGAGGCACAGAGCAGAGCAAGCACAAACACGCATGAGTTTGCATTGCCACGCTTACACCTTGGAACCATCTGTTAATGAGAAGGAGAGGATGCTATGCACTTTCAAGTAATGGTTCCCAGTCTAGTCTCTTAGTGCCTTCTGATAAGACTTGTTCAAAATATGGCCCCTGCAGGTTTTCTTCCCCCAGATGTGCATTCAGGGTCCTCCTCCGTTCCACATAGTCCTTCCCAGTCTTGATCACAGCAGCTCAGATATAATATTCTTATTATCCCCCTAGCTTCCAAGTGAAAGCAAGCTTTTTAAAGTCATACTTAACTGGCACTGAGCTCCCAACAGAGACACGTTGACAGATTTCAACTGAATTTCAGAAATAGGCAGAGTCTCAAAGTTACCAGATTCCTGCTTTGAGTTTTTAAGGGAAAGAACAGCTAGGTGGAACAAAGAAACCCAACAAGCACCTTCACCAAGTGAAAGCAAAGGGGAATTTCCTCCTTGCCTTCCCTTCACCAACTGGCTGGTCAGTCAGCGAATGCTTTGAGCTTGTCTGCACACGTGGAGCTGTCAAGTAACCACCACAGCTGCTGTCCCTTCTCCACCATAAGTACCTACAGAATGAGAGATGAAAGTTTAAGCAGTAAGCGTAAAGACCTGTGGAAGAATCGGACTTTATCAATTCACTTCTCAAAGAACAAATCAATATAAAAACAGTACTGTACTGTTTGAAAGAGCCAATCCATGCTATCTGCCCTTCTACCACTGTCTAGACAAAGAAAACAATTTCAACTGGAAAAACATTCAGAGCATTTGGCCATCTCTAATCACATTATAACAGTGCTCAGGATATCTAGCAGGGGTACAATAAACCGACAAGCCTAAGTAATCTGCAAAGCTACATGGAAGGAGGCAAAAGAGGTGGTGTTTTTTTTTTTTTTTTTTTATTACTGTGCCTGGCATGCCACTGCTGTGTCATACCCTTCAGCCTGCGTGGGCCCCAGCAGCTGGCAAGGTACATGCATAACATCTATTGCCCAGACACCACCCTGGGAGTGTCACATTCATTGGAGCATGGAAGGAACAACAAATTCTTGTAGTAAGAAAGTGGCCCAAAGAAAAGAAGGAAGTAGAAATCCCTATAAATATCCAAATGCTGCCAGTGCCCACGCATCCTGGGCTGGGATCCAAAGTAACTGTTTTGGGGTGATAAGAACCCTTATTAAGCACCTGAACATGGGAGAGGAGCACCAACACCCAAGCCAAGATGTTAACAAGACTGTGACAGAAAAACATCCTTCTCCAGGGATCTAATACTCAGGCTGCTGTGACTAAAAACTGAGAACATGAATCTTTACTATTCAAAGACTAAAAGGAGAGAGGCTGCAACTGAAAGCTGCTTTTAGAAGCATATTCCCAAGAGATACAGATCTTATTTCCTTCCTGCTATTAAAGGAAAGGGGTGCCTTTGATATATATATTGGATTACACATTATGATAGAGAGCAACATGCCCACTTACTCAAATCTAACAATTTTTTTTTTTTAATTTAAATTCAGCGTTCCAAGGCAGTAATCCATCTAACAGCTGCAGCTTGCAACACGTTGGTTCAGTTGCATTTACATCCCCACAGAGAGTGGGGTTTCGGACCATAACTTTTTGTTATTTGTTGTACACAATAATAAGTTGGCTACCAACTTGAATTGCCACCAAAAACCAAGGGTTCTGTATAGATTATGACCCAACTTCTAGAACTTAAAAATTTCATAGAGGTAACAGAAACAGAGCTAGTAAAGAGGCAGACTCGGCGTGCTGCTTTTCTTGTGTTCGTATTTGTTTTGAAGTGGGGATATTGTGCAGCCCCATCTTGAAAGGTGGAAGGAGAACTCAGTCCCTTCTGTGCAAGATCAGATAGCTGTTTGTCAATGGAAGGATTACTTTCTCTGGCTATCTTCAGCCTCCCCTACTCATTAAATTGTATAAGTCAGAAAGAAGGGCTAATGGTGTGTTTTCAAATCCTCTTCGGATGTCATTTGTGACACTGGAAAAATCAGTGAGGAAATACAAAAATCCAAACTCAGCTCCTCAACATAACCCATGCTACTGTGGGCAATTCTCTTTAGGTTTTAATCTCAAACTTTGTTAAAGCAACCATCCTACTGCTTCACTGCTTAGCTCTGAACAGCCACACTGGGCAAGAGAGAGGTGGCATTAGTTCAAAGACATGACGTTTAATTGTCCTGCTGTCTCTTCAGTAGTTAGGTAATTACTGCCCTGGCACAGTTTTGGTCTGTCTCCCGTGTTTCATCCTTCTGAAGCCTGGAAGCCAGCAGGCTTCTTGTTACTCTCTCAATGCAACTCCCTTTCCTTTCCTTATTTTTCAAGATGTGTGTCAGGCTGCTGAGCTGGTGTCTGCCCCAGAGACAGAAGAATGAATAAGAAAGGCACAACATCAGGCATCATGAAGAAATGGCTCCACCATCGCTGCTTATTCAGGGCCTCATAAGAAGGCAGTCAGCTCCAGAAGCATTCCGACTTCTAAAGAATGGGAAGAGAGCACTGTGAACTTCTCCTCAAGGCCCTACCTACAGATTTTGTTCGTCATATGGAGAGCATCCAGCAAGCTTGCTCTGGCCTGGCATAATGCAGATGTGCTGAAGGAAGCCTGACAATAATACCTATGTTGTGTGCAGAAATTCTTCCCTCTTCCTCATTTCACCTTAAGTTCAGCCTGAACTTCCCAAGTGGTTGATTTTCTTTGGAGCACAACCCAAGGCAGGATAAGATGCCTGACAAGCAAATAGTCCACACCTTTACTTTTGGCTCAGGTGCCACAGTATCAGGTGAGCAACTCCCTGTAACTCAAAGCTGCTGAAAGACAATACTGAATTCACTCAATTCCATGAAGTTACAACCTTCCAGGTACCTCCTCCATAAGAACACATGGGGTACTCAAGATTTCTATTTTTTTTTGAAAACTCCCTACTGCTTCTGAGGCGCTTTTTAACTGTGCTGCAGAGAAAACCAGCTTTCAGGGGGCAAACTCTGACTCTAAACTAGCAAAGAAACTATTGCCAGAGTCCATGCCTGCTGACTAATTAATGCTGCCAATACACTGTTTCGCTTCACAGTCTCCTAAGACTTGCTGTGTATACAAGTATTAGGTAGATCAAGGATTGCACGACATTTCTCAATCAACAGCCAACATTTAAAATAGATGCTACTTGTAAACAGTAAGTTGACATTAACTGATTTGCACCCACTTAAGCTCACAGAAGAGGAATTTCTGTTCTTAGAGAAGTCTGAGCTGAAAGAAATAAAAGTTACTTTGCAGTTTATTCCTATTTTCTTGCTAAGAATTTTCAACAGCATGAAAACAAATGCTTATTACAAACATGGAAAATACAGAAACCCATTCCATTAGACATTTCCTGTTCTAAATAATTTTTTTTTTTTTTTTTTTTTGCTTTGGAAACCCTGACACTGTAAATCTCTGAAGCACGTACACAGGATTACCATAAGCAACCTTTCAGAGGAACATAGTAGTAGATGACATGGTCCTAGTTATTCCAGTCTCATTAACGGGGCAAGCAGACAAGTATTTGAAACAGACTGCAGAACATAAGGAAGTGCTTTTCTCCCTAAAAAGGCCGCTCAGCAGAACATACCACTGCAACACAAATGCAGATGTCACTCAGACAGTCATGCTGTGTCACACAGGCAAGTACTGAACAAAGAATTGGGACATCAGGGAGAGTAAGCCTGGACTCCCAGTTTCTTCCTCACCCAGCAACATCCTGTTCAAGTCCTCCCAAACAGCATGAGCTGCTCTCAGTTCAAGGCCCTGTTATCAAGGATGGCAACATATCATTCAGCTGTGCTTGGAGGATTATTTTATTTTACCAACAGGTCAGCTATACACATTAATGTTATCTTGATAGCCACTACAAGAAAAACTGGACAAGTGTTTTGCTAGACCTGTGGTAATTAGCCAAAGACCAAAAAATTGTGACTATCCACATACCTCCACAGGCCTTCAACTGGCTCATTCCTGAATACCCTGTTCATAGGGATGAAAAACAGCAGCCATCAAAAACGGCCACAGCAGCTGCTAATAACTGTCACAACCTTGTCTGTAGACAGAAGTCCTAAAAAACTAATACAGCAGACTTCATATTCCTCTTTGTAACATTCCTAATTCATCCAAAGGTACCGGCCCTATATCACACACTTTTGTTTGAAAAGAGAGGAAGAGTTGAAACATTAGGTATCAATAAACACTAGATCTACTCTGAAAGAAAACCACACTGTGCACCTTGTCTTTCATGAAAGTAAAAAAGAAAATCTATAGATAAAAACTTTCTTATGAGTCCAGTTCCATAGCAAACATTTGTTTATTAGAAAATCTATTCGGTATATACATGTTAAGAGATGAAAAAAGACTGTTGAACAACTAATTGGAAAACACAGATACCTGCTTAAGCAGAGTCCAACAGCCTTCAAGTTCAGGCTGTGATCCAAAGAACATGTCCCATGTCAAGTGACCAGCACTTGGATTTCAGTTGCACAAAACGGAGAATACCTGCTTTTGGATACCAAACCAGTTCTTCAATCCTTTTTATATAAGCTGCCACCTACAAAGAACAATTCAATATGAAACATGAAATGAGGAGTAGGCTGCGGTTCACCTTCTCCCAAGAGCTTTCATTGCCTGTACCAGTACTATTCTATTACAAATGAAGCAAAGAGTTTAACAAACAAAAGGCTAGATCAAATCCTCTTCTGAAGATGACCCAGCCCACAGTCAACATAGCAGCACAGCAGAAATATACAAACTCCTGCAAAATAGGGAAATGCCAGTTACCAAGTGACACACATCACCTCAGATACAGTCTGCATGAGCCTTTGTAACACAAGGTATCTATGTGGTGGTTTGAAGCATATGATGGAAATCTCTGTGTACTGGGACAACATGATGCCATACAGACAACTCAGCCGTGCTTATTCTCACACCAACCAAGCTCTGCAGCTCAGCTGCTGAACTAAAACAGCTCTACAGCCACCAGCTGATCTACAGAACCAGCTGTGTTATACCACTGCCTACATAACTCTACATCCATGGTCTATGACCCATTGCCCATCTTATTCTTCTGCAGAGTTCGCAGGATGCACATACACTGGGAACGAAGCACAGGTGTGATGAAGAATTATGGGAACTCTACCTCCTTGTCCTGCAGAAGCAGGACATTGAATGCATAAGGCAAGGAGATGTGGGAAAAAAGACAGTTGTGCACTAAGGTGATGCTCCTTCACAGAGCTCACTTGAATCCCTATACATGCTACAGAAATCTGTACGATGAGCAGCATCACATGGAAACTCAGCTCTTCAAAAGCAATATCAGTTTGTTGAAGTGAGATTTTAAACACACAGATTGCCAAGGACAGCTCTATCCTGAACAAATAAATTAATATTAGTGCCAACAATGTGAAAGTGTCAGGCCGTGTGACTGTCCACTTGGCCACCTCTTTCTCCACAGCAAATAACGGGGGCTTTGGAAACAAGAATCTGCATGTTTTCAACATTCTCTCCCAAGTAAGAGAATGGCAGCCTTCAGGTACAGTGCTCTGTGCTACAGCAACCCTTGAAGTTGATCCTGAGTTTAGAACAGGGTCCGGATGATGCAAAGCCTGAGGCTATGTCATAAATGAAGAGAAAGCAACTTAGAGTAACCACAAGCAGTGTTCATCCTGCACATTACAGGAACTATTCTCTTTTGTTCCCCCCTCACCCCGCATTGGGGAAAGGAGGTATAGTACACAGGACAGGTTGCAGGATACCAGTATATATGACCATATAACTAAATACTCAACTCTGAGAGTGTTAATGCTTTTTGTTTTGCATTTCTACTGCAATACCTGATAAAATGAGGATCTGGCCCAGAACAAGAACTCTGACATGCTATTTCAACACAAATAAAAATGTAATAAAAACCGCACATACATTTGTAATTCTCATTAAAGCACTTCACATATGTAATGAAATTAGATGCACCTAGAAAAGCACCAGCACAGCATAAACAGAACTGCCTCAAAGCTGTGCATGGACCACACCTCACTCAACTAGGACAGGCTGCATATTGTAAGGGCTGTGAAACACTCCGGCAAGCCTGAACCCAATACTGACATGCTGCAAGTTGGAAATTGTCCTCTGCTGAGCTGCCCCAGTGACAAAGAGTCTGTAGGATAAGTTGAGCTATATTTGCAACCTTAGAGTGCTCCTGTAGCTTCCTAAGCAACCAGTCTTATTCAAACAAGCTGCCTCCAACACCTGTGGCCATTGCAGGGAGGAAATGCTCAGCTCAGAGCCCCCTTTTCTCTCCATCCCGACCAGTTTCAACAGGTAGATCTAAAATATGTTTAATCTTTTCCCCCTTCCTCCACCCGAAAGCAGTTGCAGGTCAGGTCGCTTTCAAGCTCATACCCCAAAGAAGTAGCCTAATGCCTTTCCATGAGATCTGGGGATGAGAAGAGCCAAACACCAAGTTTAGGGGGAGGTATCATGAGTCTCCAAAAATCACAGTAAGGGCATGAAGCTCAACTCCTAGAGGGTTCATGAGGTGTAAAGTTTGGACTGGGCACAATCAGAGACCTGAACCCATACAAAACCCACTGCAAATTTAAGCTATTCCTGTAGTGTTTAATTTTCAAGCCCTACGCTCTTCTGTTTTACCAAAACGCTCATGCTCCTTTCCAAAGGAAATGAACTTTTTCTTCAGCACCTCAGTATGAAAAGTACAGACCCATCAATACCACAGTTCCAATGGTAAAGTTTCTCTGAAGTCAGACAGATATATAAAGTTTAGACATATTATAGAAATGACCATTCCCTCTCCTTTCCAGGGCATCCCTCCCCACCTCGTGTACAAGAAGCAGAATAGGAGGTGCTGGCTAGCATCTGCTTTGAGGATGCCATAAGATTCTCTCACAAACACCAGACAGACCACAGTGAATTGCATGGTACTCCATCTATTCTGAAGAAAAAGATTTAGTCCATCTAAACAAAACATTTAAAAAATCCCCAAATCCGTAAGTCCTGGATATTTCAAACCACAAATTTCAGCTCACACTTGTTGCGAGGAAGAGGCCCATTTCCATTCAATTTTCCCACAGATCAGTACACGATTGTTGGATTAAGTGATACAAGGACCCAATGGAAAGACTTCCCATTAACTCCCACTAGAAGCTAAGCATTTGCACTTGTAAACATAGTCTATACGCTGACAGTGACAGAGCAGTACTTAATTGGAACTAGCCTTTCCAAGAACTAAATGCTAATGCATGACTACAGGCTGAATCAAACCACAACATCTAATTTTGTTGGAGTACAGGATGTTCCTACTCCTACCTGCCCCTCTGTTGGGATTATGACCCCATAACTCAGAGGCAAAAGCAAATGCACTAACCACTCTGGTCATGCAGGTCAGTGTCCAATATTGTAGTACACAGCTGGCTTTAATGGTGCTTTTAACAAATATACCAGATGTAAAATCTAGCAACAAAGGAGCTGGCTCACATTCATTCCTACCATCTCTGCTACTGGGACAAGGTGAAGAGGAAGCAACAAAAAATGGCCAGATCCAAGGCCACCAGGTGTTGTCACTTCAAGCCCAGGGATGGTCTCTCCACAGCTCACTGAATCGTTCAGGTCTTTATGAATTTACATTGGAATGCAAATTAAACAAGAGAGAAATGTCTTATTTTATTTTTTTTTCTTTAAACAGAGTAAATCCAGCTTTTGGATACTCAAAACCTGAAAAACAGCAATCTATGAAAAAGTTTCCTTTTAGTTAGAGACAATTCCTTTTCGCATCTCTACCTCCAAACACTACCTTACAGGTCTGTCTCCACATCCCTGCCACAAAAGGCACTGGGAACCTGCTTCAGTTCCTCACTGTTTTGTAATATTCTTTCTCCTGCTACTGAAGCTTCAGCTTCTCTGCAGCAAACCTGAGTATTTAAATGGACAGTAATGACATCTAGTGGCTTGTTAAGAATTTGCCTTACTAAATTTCCAGCCCAGTCATTTATTTTTAGTAATGAGACAACACACACAGCTCCCAGCATTTCAGTTATGTGCTTCCAACTAGACAGGCCAACAGCAAGTGCATCGGAAATTCTCTATAAACACTTCCATAATACACACTCCCACAACTTGCAGCATTTCCCCAGTCGCTTGCTTGAAGCCAAGGTGAGGTAGCAGGTACAAGTTTGCTTTAGGCCTTGCTTGCACAACTAGATTTCTTCAGCATAAATCCACCTACAGCTGTTTATTCCGGGAGCCCAAGCCCTATTTAATCACCCACCCTTTGGGTTATGCTGTCCTGCATTAAACTAAATGGTAGAGGTTATTTCCACAGACAAGGATAAGGCCCAAGGCCACATCGCTTGTAACAGTGGGTACATAGTTCATTCACAGCTTAAAAAACCACAAAGGCCTTCAGAAAACATAACCGTGCTGAAATTGCAAGAAGAAAAGTGCTGTTCTGAAAGCACATAGGAAGAGATCTTGCAGTCTGGATTTATAGGAGAACAGTAAACAGTTCACTTTTGTCCACCCCCTCAGAAAAAACTCTTACCTTTTTCAGTCAGTGATTTGCAAAATTGTCAAGAAGCTACAGGTGAGTAGTTACTGTAACTACTTTTGAAGCATGTGACAATGTAAGGAAGGTTCAGAAGATATCTTCGTGTAGCTTCCTGTGCTACTGACACTAGGCATTTAATCACCGCTGAAGTCTTGCCGCCGTTAACACTCTCCACGGCCTCGCCAGCAAATAACCTAAAGACTTTCAGTTAACGATGGCGAGGCAGCATGACATTTGTGGTACATGTACCTACTGCACAAGCCTAGAGCCCTCAGAGAATGTTGCATGCTGGTCATTATAAAAAAACAAAACTAGTTTTAGTTTTGTTAGTTGAGACATATTAATACCTAAGACTGAAATCAGTGGGTTTTTGAGGTACTTCCCCCTACCAACCTATCTTGGGCAAGGACTCGTGTGTTTTAATTTATGCCTCGGTTTCCAGACATGTACTTCTTCCACCAGCAGATTTCCCTGGAATGGTCTGTAAGCAAATAAATGTTTGTTTTGCTCTGATGAGGAGAAATATTATCTAACATTGCAACAGTTCTGTTGCACTAACAGGAAAAGAATGGAGGACTAATAATTCTAATATACCAGGAAAGCATGCTGTAAACACCAAAAAGTAAGAGATGGAACAAGTATTCAGACTGTCCCAAGGAAAATAAGCAACTTTAAATTACTCCCTGCATCAGGATGAGCTATTACTAATGATTCTGTTAAAGGGCAGAAAAACAGCCACTTGCTTTTGACCAGAAACTAGTTTGGGCAGGGGGCTGCTGTTTCCTTATAAATGACATATACAAATTTAAATATCACACTGCTTACATGAAAAGATGATGACTCAGCAGTAGCCACTTAAAACAGGTTTAATGCTGAACTTCAAAAGACCTCACATTTAGTTCCCATTATAAATTCTTCTGGTAGACCCATCAACTTATTCAAAGGAAAAGGCTATTCAGAGCCAAAGAAAACTACTGAGCGTGGTTTCATTGGTTTATGGAACTACTGAAACAGTGGTTTCTGATAAGTCAGCAACAAGCACTACTAGGCAGTAATAATGAAACTGCCTATCCCATAGCTCCAGCAAAGAAAAGAGGATTTCAAAGCCTCAGGTCTTCCTATTGTCAGCTCTGCTTTTTATTACTCACTTTGCACAGAAAAAATTCATTCATTTACAGGCTGAAGCTCCCAAAAAAGCATGGATGTTCCTCTGGATCTGTGAATGCTTATCAAAATTCTTAGCTCAGCTCCTTGAGGAAACAAATTTATCTTCCCTTTTAATGATGGGAATTTCTACATCCTATGAACAGGATAAATGACTTGCAGATTGAGATAGCTGCTCAAGACAAGCAGAGACACGTGAAAGAACAGAAGAGTTTTTCAGAGCACAATATTTTCTCTTGCTTTAATTACAAGAATCATCATTTTCAGCCCCAAACAGCATAACTTCATTAAAACTTTAGTTTCTTCAATAATAAAACAAGGAACCCAGGCTAAACTGCTAGAGAGGTTTTTTTTGTTGTTGTTCCTTCGCCCACAGTGTAATGATCACTGCCTTCTCAGAAGAATTTTCCAAGTCAGAGCAATAAATAGAACCTTTGACCTGCAGCCATCCCCCGAAAGTATCAAATACAGTCAAGACGACAAAAGACTGCCTGGTTACATGGTACTGGCTTCAAAGTGGAAAGCAAATTTCTCACCAGTTAGAGCCTTCTGTAGTCTACCCTTGAGGGAATCTATGACTAGATCTCTATTCTAGTGCTCAAGTGCAGCTTGAAGACGACCAGAGCAGGGCAATACAAATGGGCAGTGTTCCTACTTGTCTGGAGTATCAGCTGAAACCTTACTAATGCATGTATCAGTTTTGGTTTGGAGTGAAGATGAAAACAAGACTCACTATACAAAGGCAGTCACAGTGGAAATGGGATGGAGGGGTAAACAGGCTAGGAAGTATTGCCAGAAAAACTGAAGAGTCCCTAGAGAAAATTCAAATGCATGGACTTGTCCATAAAGCTTGTGGTAAAGAAGAATTATACCTCTTGAATTGCAGGCAAATGACTTAAATGTATTAGGAGACATCTGCTTGAAAACTATATACATTCTTATATTACATTGTGTAGAAACGTATTCGTGTAGCATGATGTTTACAAAACATATATGCAAGAAGAGTTCTCCTTTCATGTTCTCTCAGCATATGTGGTTATAGACTCAGCAAAAAGGAAACCAAAGGCAATTCTAGCATTGGAAGTGATGAATGAAGACTACACTGGTTAGTGTTCCTCACCACCTTCCCTTTAAGCTTGTCTTCAACAAAACAGATACCACGCAACAGGGAAGAGAAACCATAGGCTGTTCCCAATTCCTTCTGGGCAACAAGGCACTCCATTAGCTTCGCACTGAGAACCTCAGAACTGCAAGTAGCAAACATCTGCTAAAAAAAATCCAGTAGATTAGCTCTAATTATTTTTTCAAGTTCTTAAACAGCCGTAGCTATATCTCCTCATTTTTCAAGACTAGTTCACTGTAATTCTGATAATAAGACCCTGCTACTCTTTCCTTAGTGTTCCATGGAAGCCACTGTGTTCCCACTTCTGGAAGTTTTATTTCCACCACAGAAAGCTTCACAAGTTATGAACAAAACCATTCTGGTGTACTGACAGTTGCAGACTTGGAGAACTACAGCCAGCTTTGCATCTCCTCTTCATACTTTTGGGGATCAATAAAAGGCTTGTCAATGGACCGGATCATCAGCTCACCACAGTACACACATTCAGCTGCCACAATATCATCAATGTCAGCTTTGATTTGTTCCCGGCTCTGCTGCCCCTTCCCCAAGCTAGCAGTATCTGTGTCCTTGGGACGATGGTGGCCCTTAGAAGGCTGACTGGTAACTGCCAGCTTCTTCTGAAGATCTTCAAGTTTTGCCTGCTTATAGGCAGGAAGATTTGGAAAAACTGCTTGAAGAAGACAGTCATAGTGAAACATGTGACCACAAAGGAAAAGGTAAAATGGGCGGTTTAGAAGTGGAAAGTCACAAGCAGCACATTTTTCCTGAGGCTCAACAGAGCCATACTTATTTCTCATTTCCTGGATGTCTTCTCGAATTCTCTTGGCACTCTGTGTGGCTTCCTCCATCTCCCTTTTCAGCTCCTCAATGTGCTTGTTGTAGTCCTCCAGCGAGTTACAGATTGCCTCCTTGAAATGGTCAATAGTGACAAAGTCTGGAAAGAATGGCAGGACATCTTCAATCTTCAGCAGGGCACAGCTGGAAAGGCAGGCCATTGCCTTCTTGACATCCTTCTCTTCCTGAACAACATGGCGAGCAATCTTCAACCACAGCTTCTTCCGGAGTTCCTCATCATCTTCAGGGAGATCTGCACAGGACTTTGCAAGATCAACATCCACCTAGAAGTTGAACAGACAAGGAAACTGAGTTAAGCTTCCCTCTTCGTTTACCCACCTTTCAATTTCAAAGCCTGCTGTCCATGATAGGAGGCATGTATAGAAAACCTCTATTGTTATTTCATTGCGTAGGGCTGAACTACTGGCCTGCTGCTTGTTTACACGTTGAACACCTTCTCTCCTTTCCACCAGTACTGCTGCAGCTAAAAAGATTTGCTTGCTACCCAGCAGAGAACAACAAAGCACAGCACTACAATAAGGGCAAATCCATGTTACACTATCTTGGCTGGCCACACGTTTCAATGAAGAGATGGCAATGTCAATAGAGAGATCTCAAACATCTCCCTGAAGGTCAGACTAAGCTGACAAAGGCATTCCTCTGATAATTACCACAGCTAGGAATAGGAAATAAATAGAATCCTGAACAATAGCTATACAAGCCTTGCATAAATGCAGATACTGTAAAAGTATTTTGTTAGAGAACGAGCTTAAGACAGACAGTATTCCCCTTTGTATTTCCCATGCCCCCACCCTCAATTATGGTTTGTCGAAGTCATCTGTCCACTTAAAACAACTGTGAAAGCACAGAAGTTAAGAGTCTTTCCTCCTAGACCTAGCTGCACAGCTCCTATACTGATGAATCTGCACATTTCCTCTCAGTGCTTGGTTGTTCAAGATAACTTAAACTAGCTGCATTCCCATATGTAAACATGCATGCACAGACACACACACACCTGTAAGGCAAGATCCACAGCTTCCTCATATAATTCCATCACTTTGTAAATATGGACACATGCGTGGTGGTGCCCATGTTCTGCGCACAGGCGCAGTGCATACTTCAGGTCATAGTGGATCCTGTTTGGGTTGGTTCCTGCTTGTTCCAGGTACGATAGCAGCGAATCAGGCCGACACAAAGCATAGAGAGACAACAGGTAGTTGTGAATAGCTTGCTGGGTTTCCTCCAACTGATAGACACAGAACTCCATATATCTAATGGCTTCATTGATCTGCTGGGTGCTGGCACTCTGGCTGTAGTTAACAAGGGCTGGAATGAGGTTTCTGGCATCCAGTCTGGAGCCCATAGAAATCCAAGCATCAACTACCTTCTTGGGAATATGCTGGATGAGGACTGGAGAGAACTTGTAGAACAGCTTCTCATCTCTGTGCCTGGACAGCACGTTTAGAGCTTCATCATACTCATCATGTTGGCAGTGGTGAGCTACTACTCGCTCATAGTCCTGCATGATGACTGCAAAGTAGACCATGTGCTCTGTGTCCCCGTGGCTCGCCAACAGCTCATAAATAGATGCCCGGTTATTGAACAGACAGTCTTTGTTTTTAGGGCTGCTGAGGAAGGTGCGAAACTTCTCCCGTGTATCCAAATAGAGATTTCGCTGTGAGGGATCTCCTTCTAATACACCTAGCCAGTTCAGGTACAGCTCTGTTAACCACGTGGTCAACAGAGTGGTCTGCGTCTTCTCTGAAGGCTTTAGGTTACTCAGCTTCTTAATCAGAAACTCCATCAGGGCCTCTTCTTGCTTGGCTTCAATGAACTTAAGGGCAATTTCCTCGAAGTAGTTCTGGGTCAATGCATAACATTTGGCACTGTCTAGATACCTCTTGTTTTGAAAGCAGTGCTCTGCCTCTTTTGCCAACACAATATCTAGGCACTCTGGACGGTCTTTACAATACTCTTTGGCTAAATCAAACTTGTTCATGTTCATATACATCTTCCACACATCTCTAGATTCCCTCTGGACGTGGTAGCGGAACACTACTTTCTCAGTGTGGATCCATATCTGCTGGACTGTGGGATCTTTGATCATGCGTGTCAATGTGCCAAACTTCTCCAGGAACAGATCTTGAAAAACAATCTGCTCATTCAGAGTGCATACAGCCTTCACCCGGTCAGGTAGCAGCAACAGAAAGTGAAACTGGGTAAGTACAATGGATATTGGCTTGTTCACAGTTATGTCAATATCAGAAGGATAAACCCAGACCCGTTCATCACTCAGAATTGAATCAGGACGGCTATAATCCAATGTACCATATAAAACACCATTTCCCATCATCCAGGCAAAGGAGCGTGGGTTGGAACGCAGTTTTGGAGTGTAAAAGGCTATCTCACTGAAACCAAAGCTGGCTGGGAACTCCCGGAAGCTGGGCAAATGGTCAGCATGCATAGCAAATATGGAGCTGAAGCCTTGCTGCTCTGTCCCTTCAGGCACTTTGCCAACAAACTGGAAAAGTCTCTTTCGAGTGGTGGCTATAATAAAAAATTTCCCTTCTATCCCTCGTTCAATCTCCAAGCAGCAGACCGGTGCAGGTCCCGATTCCTCCTCCAGAGTGTAAACCTGCCGGAAGTACTGGTCAGGATTAGTGCTGAAGAGGCTTCCCTCGCTGACAGATATTTCAGCTTCATAGATTTGCCCTTGGGCTGTCCCCACCAGGATAGGCCCAGTGTTGGTCTCTGAACCAAGAAATTTGTTCCAGCCCACACTTTCAATCAAGTGGCCTTTCCAGCGGGAGAGTGCTCGTGCTTTCTGAACACTTCTGTTCAGGTAAAGGCATTCACTGGTGCTCAGAGCAATCAGGAGATGAGAGCCTGCCAACAGGAGAGGGGCATAAGTAGGAGAGAAATTTACACTGTGCCTAAGCAAGCCAAATTCCCAAGACTTCTCAGCCTCACATTAGATAAGCACTAGTATCAACATACTTAACCCAGGACTTTTCCAGGCATTCATAAGAGTGTGGGGGATTTCCATACTGGATCAGAACAGAAGTCCATATGTTGCAAACTAAAATTGCCAATCCCAGATGCGTCAGCAAAAAGGTATTCTTCTATTTTAATAAACCCTCTAAGGACAAACATTTCCCAGAGTTTTCTCCTATCCCTGGCAGCTAGTGACACTTAGGAGCATCTCTTTCCAAACTCATGTTTTGTTGGTTTTTTTTTTGCTTGTTTGTTGTTGTTTGCCTTTTTAAAAAAAAAAAAAAAATCATTCAAGGCTACAGTGAGCTGCAGGTGTTTTACAGTTCTTTTAAAAAAATCTTATATATACACACAGTACAGGTGACCGCAAGGATTTCCTTTGATTGGTTTTAGCAGCCTGGCTCAGAACAGCCTAATTGCATCAGTGTTCATTTCAGACAGTTCAAAAGCAAAAACATACACACAAGGGGCAAATCAGTAGGCAGAGGCCCTGGTCAACGGAGTCCAGCCCACAAGAACCATCCGTTTGCCTTATTCACAGAACTGAAAGAGGACTCCTTCACCGGTACTTGCTATGCACATTCTTTTGTCTCTACTGTCAGCCACAGTCTGTAAATATACATAGCCCATTGCCTCACCTGTGTGGTCCAAAAACATCTTGTAGACTTTGGCTTCATCTTTGCGTCCCAGCTCTACCTGATTAGGTTCATCTGGCTTCCCAAGATCAATCCTGCAAAGAGAAACCATGAAAGCATGCTGCCAACAACAATTCGCATAGGCATAATTTCTTACTCTTTTCCATATATGCAGGTTCATGGCTTCTTATCCCTTTTTTTTTTTTAATTATATGTTCTCTATCAACTTTAAAAAAAAAAAAAAAGAGGAAAACATGCAATAACTGGCAGCATTACCTGAGGAGGGTATCTTTGCCAAGGCTCATACAGAGTTGGTTAGATGAGACCACTAAGCTGTTAATTTTCTCCGGAGGAGCAAAATCAATTCGCTGCTTGTTAAATATTGGTGTTTCCTTCTCCAGTCGTGCATTAACATACCCTGGAGAAAGAACATGAACATTTAAACAAAACAAGACAAGACAAAGAAAACACAAGAACCCACACACCGCATCAGAATCTGACCTAGAAAGACAGAGGGACCACTGCCTGCTCTGAGTTTTACTGAAAAGGGAGTGTGCTCCACTGAGAGCACTACTCACATATAGGCATAGTAATATACTTTACTGTCTTATCACAGAAACGCAAGCTTGTCACAGAGAATTCCAGTAGAAGCTGCAAAACTGTCACAAAAACTGCATAAAAAGCTGAAAGTGAGAGCAGAATCAAAGCAATTTGTTTTTCTTGGGTGGCAGTTTATTTGTTCAAGACAGAAAAGAACGTCTGGTATTACGTAAGATGCAAAGAGTGCTCTGGTTTGACGCAGGCTACTCAGGAGACCACCATAGCATTAACTGAAATACATTTCTTTCTTTTTCCATACCGGAATTGAATGAGCTACCATATTGGACATCCATAGTTCACAAGCTAAAATTATTTTTAAAACCATGTTAGTTTCTCCCCCGCATCCACACAGCAGACTTCAACATACAGAGATACCTGTTGGATTACTTGCTGCAGGTCACAGTGACACTTACCGTATACCCTGTTTTACCAGCCATGACCATCCTAACTTCAATTTTCAAGTTGCTGCTGGAAGTCAAGTGAACTACTTAGTAGATCCAAAACAATCGCCAAGGCCTGGTGGTTGTTGAATCAATGCTCCAATCTTGGCATAAACTGCTTCCTGAGCCAAAACATATTCAGACTGATTTACGCTTTCACAGCTAATCCCACAATAAAGCCAGACTAACCTAGTCCTCAGATCCTTCTGAAAACCATGTCTGAATTCTAAGAAATGCCTGATTAAGTTAGAGTTGAAGACTGACATTTGATAAGACACGGCCACTTGGTGGGACACATATTGTGTTTTCAGCCTAACCAAGCAAAACTGACAAATCAATGAACTGAAAATGGGAGTGAGTACAACCCGTGCCAGTTAACTCATGCGACTGATTAAGTATTCAGCTAGTCAGTTTAGTCCCAACCAGCTTGGGAGATGTGACATCCAGAGTGAGACATGCTGAGGGATTACTTATGAAGGAGATCTAGCTGGGAAAAGCAGAGAGTGGTCTGACTTGAGAAAAGTGACATACTTCTGTAGAAATATATTAAAAATAAATTATTAAGTAAATAACTTATTCTACTGTTTCAGAAAAAAGTCTTACGATCTTCAGTGCAGATGGGCAAGAGTAGCTCCTTTGGCTAGGACAAAGGCAAAGGCCCAGCCATAGGTCAGCCAGCAACAAACTGAAAGTTTTAAGACAGGTGAACCCGTAAGGCCATGTGGGAACACAGAGGCAGAATGACAGGTTTAGTTTTCATTGAAGAAGGGTAGACCTCTGCACCCAAAACCATAGGACTTACACAGACCGTGCCATTCTATTTGTAAACAAGAACAACCACTCTTTATGAGCTTCCTACGATGAAGCAAAAAACTACAAAGGGTCTCAAGATATGCCAGTGAACTGTAAAATAAGAAGGTGTTCTTATGAAACTAAAACCAAGTGATGATAATCACCAGCAAAATCCTGGAACATCTGTACATCCACAAACAGATCTAATCACAAAGTTGCATCCATATCTGTCCCATGAGACAAGTTTTCCCACTGACTGAATTTCCCATACGTACAAAGTCTTACATAACCCTCTGACAAAGAAAACAGCAGAAGATCTCAGTCTGACCACATTACCTCAAGCTAGAAAGCCAGACAGACTTGATACTTTGCTAGGTTAACTCATCTGCTTTGCTCCATGAGCGAGTGAAGGATTTCTAAAGCAAACAGATCGATGCAGCAGTTAGCCTGGACAGGAAGATTAAAAGCAAGGAGGAGCTGTAGCAAGTTACGGCCATTCACAGCCAAAGCAGCTACCCAGCAAAATGTAGACAAAGAAAACAAAAGAAACCTGGGTTTGTATCTCAACGGAAACAGACTTCTTCCATTCTAAAGAGAGGAGAAAGTTCTTTACTCTTAGGAGGAAGTTCTTTACTCAGAGCGTGGTGAGGCACTGGACCAGGTTGCCCAGAGAAGTTATGGATGCCCCATCCCTGGAAGTGTTTACGGCCAGGTTGGATGGGGCCCTGAGCAACCTGGTCTAGTGGGATGTGTCCCTGCCCATGGCAGGGCGGCTGGAACTGGATGATCTTTAAGGTCCCTTCCAACTGAAGCCATTCTGTGATTCTATGAAGAGCGTAGGCCTGGTAATCTCTAGACTGGGACAAACAGCACCCCTCCAAAAGCATATTCAATACCTATAACTTCCCCAAGTTATCCTGAAAAACTTTAATTCCAGCCCTGTTGCTGTTGAAAAGGTCAGCATAGTAGTGGAAAGCAACCGACTAACACTACAATTCCTTTTATCGCCTGTTCTACCAGTGGCTTCTCCTTGCCTCTGCCTCAACACTAGGCCAGCTGTGGGACCTTTAAAGCATTCTTGTTTTAGAGGCAAGATGCGCATGCAGGAACAGACAAAGCAACCACAATCTGAGTAGGCAGCCTTTTGCTCAGCATGTATATTTTTCCTATACACCGATCCACAGCTTAAACATTACCCAGTCATGCAAACGCGCATTCCTTTATTTTCAGTTAAGCAAAACGGATGTTCTTCAATTCAGATTAAGGAGTTGCAATGCCATGACTTGAACTTGCTGTTCTGAACAGTGGTTCAAAACATGCAGACAAAGCTCCCAAGGTGGAGATTCACATGCTGTCACAGCTTACCAATAAACATAGATCTGTATTTCCTTTATATATATAGTTATATAAAGGAGGGATGACTGTCATGGAGAGAAAAAAAACAGAAAACAAACACCCTGACAAGATCTCCAAGTCACATTCATTCAGGGAATCTTGAAATCTTTTTCAGATTGCCACCAGGCCGACTGGGATAGCAAGAGGTAGGGTTTGAGGGATTTTTTTTTTCTTTTATTCAGTCATAGTTCAAACCACTGCATTCTAGACTTTTTAAAGAGACTGTATCCATTACAATTGTAACAACTGCAGCACCATCATCACTACCGTGAGGATTTTAACTAGTGTCCACAACACAGCAAGGATGCACTTCTCCAGCTTACAATTCTGTATACAAAGGAGATATCTATTTTAGAACATAGAAGCCTTTCAAACAGTCTCCTTCCGCCATCCTGACCCCAGTGTCCCCTCTCTGTTCAGGTGAAATTCTATTGCAGTATTTCCCACCTTGATTTCTGGGCAAGTCTGCATTTTTCCTTAGAACTTTGAATCTGTTCAAAGATTTAAGTTCACCAACGTCAGTCACGTCTACCAACTCAAAGTATGTCTTTTCATGCTGCAACTTGAGTACTTGAAGTTCACCCTGCAGCTGTACCTGAGGTCTGCAACAGAATCTACAACTTTGAGAAACAGTACTTGTTCCCAAGCAGTGGGAACAACTGAAACAGAGGAATAAATCTTAACATCTTCCAAAATTTCCAACCTAACCCTAAGGACTGCTTTAAGGAAGATAACTATTTACTTACTCTTCTTCCAAAATCAATTTGCTTAAACTTCCGTTTGCCCACAACTTCTACCAGTCCAAGTTTTGTTCCAAATCAGCAAAGAAGTCTGATTTATGAATGATGAAAATCCTGATTAGACTGTGCCTTCGCAATTAAGCAGTTTCCAAAACCTCATTTGCCAACATCATTTGTCAGCAATCAGGCAGATTTCTTAACTGTAAGGCAGCCATGACTGAAGACCGTGTTGCAGAAGTCAAGAAGAAAAGCTGAGTGCTTGGAAATGCATTTTCAGTTGGCAGCTTGTCCCAGCACTGTTTTGTTCAACACCTATTCAGGACACTTATTCTTTATGTAACATCACACAACAAAGTAACTTAATGCATATTAAAACAAACAGGAGGAACATAGAATTACTCTGAGTCTACATACTTAAGTAGCTATCTGTGTATTTATTCTCTATAGTACACAGAGTATGACACAATTCATCAATTCTCACCACATACACAAATCTCACAACCTGGTTTCCCCAAAGGCTAACAGCGGGCAACACTGTATGAGGAAAGGACTAGAAAGAATGCATCTATGCATTTCCAAATGTGTAACTGTCATATGCCAGCTCTGCGTAGCAGTTGGTACTACCATGACCATACCAGGTAGAACAGAATCCTCCAACAACCAAATTTCCCCCCCCGGTACTCAATATGATGTTGTGAGGTCGCATCTGACTGGGAACTCTTATTGAACTTAATCAGTTTACCTTGGATTTAATCAAGAAATATACTTGCTACTTGTTTGCTTTCTGTCATGTGAAAGAAATGACTGACTGGTCATCACACCATTACTTTACATTGACTGTACACCCTCCTGAACAGTGTGGTATGCCAGAACTTCACAGATACTGTCAGAGAATTTTAATAGTGATACAAATTGCTTTCTTGATAACCTTCTTCATCAGCAGCCTTGCCCACATGTTGCCAGTCTAAGGAAACCGCCCCAATCAATGAAGCTTTTAGTAAATCACCCTTGGGATAGGAAACTAACCCCATGGAGGGGCAACAGCATGCACAGCCAGAGTATTGTGGCCATAATGGTTGGGTTCCTCAGTGAGGACCAAAAAGGAAAAAAAGGAAGCATTCTGGTTAGATGATCTCTGACAGCTACCACAGCTCTGAACTGAACAGTGCTGAGGTGTGGTTATGATTCACGCCTATAAATGCACATCACTTCACGTACACATGTTTCTACCACACACCGCTTCACGGCACGCAGGTGTACGGCCTTATGAAGCCCTTCCACAGACAACCAGCACCTCAGTTTTGCTGAGATAACCTGCATCACCCCCGAGCTTCATCAGGAACCGAGCGTCCCCTCCATTTGAAACACTTCATACAGCAAAAGACAGAAAAAGAAACGGCAGCTGGATGTGATACCACGCACGCAGCGATACATCTTTTACTGAAGGCACCCCCACAGCCTGACATGCCCTATTCCCCGTCCCCAAGCTGCCACCTTGCCTCCCCTCTCCCGGCGGGGAAACCCTCAGCAGAGCCCCCACACGCCAGAGGCCCCGCCGAGAGGCGAGGGGGGGCAGCATGCCCCCGGCCGGGCGGCCGCCTGGCCTGGTCCTCGGCCGGAGGTGGAGGCGGCGGGCCGGGGCCTGGCTGTTACCCCAGCGCCGCGCTGCCCCGGGGCCGGCCCGGGCAGAGGGCTGTGGGCGCTGCCAGCGCCTACCGGAGTGCGGGATGCCCACGCTGGCGCGGCTCTGCTGCACGGAGGCGGAGCGGTACAGGGCGTCTTCGTACTCGTCCAGGATGGAGGCCATGGCGCCCAACGGTCGCCGGCCAACGGCTACCGGCACCCCAAGGCCGCGCCGGCAGCTTCCGCGCAGCGCTCACGTGACCCGCATCACGTGGCCGCCCGGCGCCGCACTGCGCCTGCGCCAAGGCCGCCGGCCGCCCCTCCACCGCCCCGCTGCGAGGGGTGGGGTTCCCGCTCCTCAACATGGCGGCGGGGGTGCTGCGCCGTGGGGCTGGGGCTGGTTGTCGCTAGTTGTCGCTTCTGTGGCCGCAGCCCCGACCCTCGTGTCCCCAGCGGCACCCTGAAGGTGGCCAGCGAGCCCGTGCCCTCGTTCCGGGCTTGGTGTGCGTGCAGGCGCAGCGAGGGTTGCAGGCCGCGCAGCTTCTCCTTGCTGCTGTCCTGTTGTGTGCAGGCCGTGTGCTTCCTGAGTCACCAGCGTACTGTATTCCAGCTCCTTAGTCGTGCCGATGCCGCAGACACATCTAATGACTGCAGGCAGCAGCTGGCTGTTGTAAATGCTTCTGTACAAACTGGCATCGTGTGACTTTTCTTTGGTACTGTGTAATCCAGTCTTTGCTTTACAGCTAAATAATGATTGCAGCGAAGCATGTGGCGATCCGGCATAAGGCAGTCCTGGAATTGGGCTGCATTTACTTTGCAGGTTTATCCCATCTTTCTAGATGAAATGTGTTAGACCCAACTTCTGTATCAATAATACTTAAGAACTATGTTTTTGTTTTGTTCTGTTTGTGCCAATAATTGCTATTTACACCTTTACCCTCTAGCTTAAGCTAGTGGAATTTGTAGCAGTGGCATCAACAAAAAATCTCTTACACAACAGTTTTGGGCACCATCTGATATAAAATAAAAACACGTAGAAAACATATATACCGTATGTATACGATATACTGTATATTATATGTAATCTTTACAACACTTTCTGGCAGGAACAGAGAAATGTTATCCCACAGGGTACAGGACAGTTTGCGACGCAGACAGACCCATTGCAAGATAAAAGTTGGTCATCCCCAACTTTGCTTGCACGTCAGCTGGCAGCTAGTGGCACCACCAGTAGCAGTGGCACATGCTTGGCTTTGCACAAACTAACACGGTTATATCTCCTTTTCCTCTATCCTTCTTCTCCAAACCTCACCTCCGTAAACCGTGGCTCCAAACTGCAGCACTCTGCCTCAGGCCTCCTCTCTAGTGCAGAGCCAGAGACACAAGTCCCACGCTCGCTGGGCTCCTGGAGGCTCCTGTGGCATGCCTCTGCGGGGTCACCTCTGTCTGCTTTGCTGAAAACGTAAGGTGGCTCTTCCTGACTCAGCCTGCCTGCAAGCACTGCCAGGAGCCTAGAGCCAGGTCCAGCCCCTGCTGTTTACCCCATCTTTGTGTGGCAGCTCTGAGCCATAACAACAAAACCACATTCCTTGCTCTCCAATCATCCTTATCACCATAACAGCAAGTGTTCTCATTCGGTTTCTCAAAAGGTACACACAAATTGCATTAGGTTTAGGAAAATGAGGTAGGAAGGGATTTCTTGGACCATCAGATCCGTTCTCCCACTCTGGTAGATACCACATCATATAGACTTTTCTCTATTCCTGTCAAGCTCTGTCTGAAAGTGTGCGTATTTTTCCCTGACTGCTCCAGCCCGTACCTGTCCCAGATGCTGATTACTCTCACAATTTTGAGCTCTGATTTTCAGTCTAATGTAAGCCATGGCTAGTCTGAATCCATTTGTTCTTGTTCAAATACTGTCTTGTAGTGAAATAGTCCTCCCATTCATTCATTAACTTCCTTCGCAAAAATCAAGTTAGAGCCTTCATTCTGATTTACCAAACCCAAGATTTACCAGACCAAGATCTTCTTGCCTTTCTTCTCTTAAAAAAAAAAAAAAAAAGGAAGCAATTAATTTCCCGGAGCATCCTAGTAGTCCTTTTCTGCAGCAGTTGCAGTTTGAGCTCTTTATGTAACACAAGCGAGCATAATTTGACTCCTCATTTCAGATGAGGTCTCCCATGTTGCCTTAAGCAATGACGCTTATACTTTTGTCTTTTTAGTCACACTTTTAGCTGTAGGAGACTGAAAGGTTGTTTGGTTAGGGGGAAATAAACCATCTCAAAATGTAACTGGAGATTAGGCTAAACTGAAATTTGTGCACAAATTTCTCAGTTTTCAGGTCTCTGGAGTGTTTCCATTCAAAGCCTGCATCAGGACATATTTTTATAATCTTTTCTTCTTGGTCAGGTCCAGAAATGGAAGAGATTTTCTCTCCCATTTTGGCAGATACCAATGCCAGTTAGGACTGATACCTCATGAGAAAACTTTGTCTGATTTTAGTGTGATTAAATTGGAAGCCAGATCCTCACCTTATTTGGAAATGAAACATCAGCCTAAAGCTAACACAGGCCCACAAGCCTGCTCCGTCCATCTGCGCTATCATCTGCTGTGATTATTTAATTTATAAACATGTGCAATAATTATATCCCAGTGCTGCATTCACAGGTTTGATGTGCTGAAAAGAAGGGGAACAAGGGTTGCAGGCAAAGGATTTATCAGCTCTTTGATTCACCAAGAGTGTGTGGAGAATCAAGATGATTACATTTTCTGTGTAATAGTAGTATAAGTCTATCAGAGGGATTTGTGGGAGAGATTTCAGTGAGCAATTTGGGTGAAGTGTTTCAACTGGAAGCCTAAATTTTGGTCTTGTTTTTTGTGGCTTTGCTCACACTTGCAGTAGTTTCAGCTTAAACAGTTAACGTTTTCTCTGAGCTATGGACACAGCTATCAAAGCCTAGATGCTGTTTACCATCTAATCTCTTCAACTGCCTCCGGGAACAGCTTGTAGATAATGGCGTGGACAAACATATACTATATCAGAGGTCTGCATTCCCAGGAGATTGAGCTTGTCTAAATCTGGGCTTCCACAATACCATCTCTACCACTCCTGGCTGCCCTGCCCAGCCCACACTGCGTACCAGCGTTAGAGCATGTGTGATTGCAGAGTGAGCCAGTTCAGTGCCATGCACCAGATGACCGTGATCCGTGATCTAAACACAAGTGCTGGTGCAGAAGAGAGGGCAGGAAGATGTGGCTTTGGGAAGAGGTAAGGGCACGACAAAGGCAGCTCAGATTTAAATGACTCGAACTGCCCCGGAGATAACCTAGCAACACAATTATAATGTGAATTGAACCCTGGACTTCCTCACAGGTTTTCACTACAGACGTGGTACTGGTCATCCCTCCATCTCACTGTCCGTAGAATATTCCTTCATTGTGATTTACACAAAAAATATTCCTCATTCATAAAAACCATAGGCAAACACATGCACTTCCCCAAAAGCAACAGCCTCCATAAGATACCAGCAAAAATGTAATATACAGCCAGGCTCTCAGACCCCCCTGTACCTGCTTGGAGGAAAATGCTGCAGATGCCTATGTCCTTGCCCAATCAAGAGACCTTCTCCCAAGAGTGACACTTCCCCAGTGACACAAACAGCGTCTCTGAGTGACCACTTGCATTCTGGGTATGTAATTACTACAGGAAAAAGAAGGTCCCACAGTTTTCTACCCAAGGGTATCATGGTTGCCTGTGAGAACCCGAGCTGGAACCTATATGGGAAGCCATAAAACAATTTAGAATTTACATTGGAAAAGATCAAAGCTTGAAAGGAGTTTGCCAGAGCGCACCTCCTAACCATTAACCACCCTCCCATGCGCTCAAAGCTCATCATCAGAAGCAAACTTCCTGCAGACCAGCAAACACTGCGTGGAACCGTATTATGCCAGAGCAGCAAACACAGACTGACTTACCACAGCTCCTCTGACAACTCTGAAATTTTCCCACAAGAAGCTATCAAAATCTGTTGATGCTACACACACGTGCACTCCAGAGCGTGCTGTCCTTCAGTATGCACGCCAAGTGCCCTCATGGAAACTCTATGGGTGTAGCACGTAAGTACCAATATGAGGATACAAACACTAGAGAAAAAAGGACAGAAACATGCTTTTGCCGTGAGAAACCCTTTTTTCCCATGGCCAGCACCCTGTGGCTAATCCCTCAGTTCTGATCCTCAAGGAAGATCTATAAATGATAAGCTTGAGAACTGAAACTGATAACTGCTGGAAAGTAAAAAGCAGGGATGTGGCAGAGGTAGTGGTCTTACAGCATTTTATGGTTCTCCTAACTGTCCGTCTTCAGCCCAGCCCTTCACTGTTCGGTGTTAACTGCCTGCCCTTCCCTGTTTCACATGAGTGATGCAACCTGATCTCCTTCCTCTTGCTAATTCCCTCACCCCTTCCAGTTAACTCCTCTTTTCACTTAAAGTGTCTAAATGATTGACATAATTAAATTAGCTTCAGAGCATTGTCTCCTAGCTTATCCTTAGTCTGAAGTTTGTTGTTTCTTTTCACATTTAAAGAAAGGGCTTTGAATGCCTTAAACCTTGCCCACTTTTTCACATCTATCTGTTGATTTAATAAAAGATATACTTTCTCCAGCAGATGGCAACATACTTCTAAATTATTTATAGAACATCAAAGAGGTAACACATTTCTGTGCAAGTCACATAAAAGATAATTTGTCTTTGAGAAAGGGGCTGAGTACCATATAGGTGCTTAATCTTTCCTTGGAACATTTGAGAAAATACTTCTGAAGCTAGTGGCATTTTAATTTCATTTTAATTTATTATTCTGTAATCTTCAAATCTAGTATAATACTGTTGGTGTAGCTCTTTGCCTCCGCATTTTAGTAGTGTGGCAGTGAACAGATGAACCAGAACATCCCTGTGCATCCCCTATAACACTGCTTTTAATTCCAAAGAGGAAGAAAGACATTCAGAGGCCAGAACGGAGGGAGTTGTATTCTCACAGTTTCTCCGCATTTTTTTTTCTAAATGGCATTTCAAAATCACACGCCTCTGATACACAACAGAAATACCCATCAGCAGGTGTAAAATCATAAAGTATTTTTATTCCTGTGGACTCAGAAACTAAGGAGTTCCTACCAGTCAAGAGATCTAAATGGGAAAGCAAAGACTACAGTCTTTCTTCCTTGGATTTCAGGTGTGGTAATTTGTCTGTGAACAACAGAAGCCTGGTGTTCCACTGGCTTGTGCTTTGTGGCTATTTGTTGCCGCTGCAAGGTTGTAAGAAAATTATATGGAAAAAGCATTTGACATCACTTCCTGCAGGTTGCAGTGACTAGACAAGGTACACCACAAGGGAAAACCAGACACAGGCTCTCGTCTTTACCTTTTTGTCTGTCATTTCTTTTAAGTGGTAATTACGCTTGATTTTTCCCAGGGAGGATGTACACTCAGATGCATGACAAGATGCCCTGTGACTCAGCATTAGTTGTCTCCCTGCTCGTGATTATGAAAGTGGCTTGCCTGGCAGGCTCTGTTTGACTTCAGCGTATCCCATGGCATCCCGTGATCCTGTTTGCTCTGGCACCTACACTCCACTTCAGCCCCTCTCTTAATCTAGATCTCCACCCACCCTGCCCCGCTGTGTGCTGGCATTGCTCCTGTTTTCATCACCCCCCTTTTTCTTACTGTTTAATGCTTCCTTGCACATAACACCGTGAAAGGATTCAGAAATGTGATCCAAGCGCATCGTTTGCAGAGGGAGTGTGTTGACATATGCAGCCCATTTGTACAAACTCAGGTGAAGCTGCAGGCCTGGTTTGCTCAGTACCCGTGGGCCGTGCCAAGAGTGGCCGATACGTACTTCTCTCTCCCCTGGTAAGGAGGAAGCCCTGCTATTTTTAAAACTGAGGTCCGCCATCTCCCTCAACATGCAGTGCTTTTTCTAAGGGAATCTGAATAGGCTATGCAAAGGACTATGGTAGCGGCTCCCAGTCTGTGACATTCAGGCAAATTGGTCTGTGGCACACATAATTATGAAGTTACAAATGAGATCAACAAGGGAGGCAGAATATGATGTCATCTGAGGTGCACTGCTGCTCAGTGAAAGTCAAGACCAGTAGCTACAAAATATCCCAACATCGTAATGCTGCGCTTCAGAGGGGAAGTGATGTGGAACAGGTTGAGCTGACCCAGAGGTCTGCCCCCGCCACAAGAGACAAGTCCTAGTTTCCTGTTCCCCTCCTCATCCAGATTGGCTCAGTTAGTGTTTTTAACTTAGTCCGTAGCTGGACATTTCCTGCCATGGCTACAGTGGGAAAGGTGGCTGTAATTAACAGAAGTGTGCAGAGAAGCAATTGTCTTCCTCTAAATAACTGGTTGTTGTTGTTGTTGTTTGTTTGTTTTGTTTTGTTTTGTTTTTAATAATAAGACTTTGTGCAGTTGTATAAAGCTTGTTCAGTGGTGACAATCACACACTACCTAAACATACAAATTGAATTTCCGCTGTAAGTCACTGCGTACTCTAATGGAGAACCTTTTCTGTTTGATTTAAGCAGAAGATACAGATGGTAGTGCATCTCAGCTGAACAAAGGCTGTACACTAGCAGTACCTGACATCTATACTTGGTCTGCCTGAAAAGAGTCTGATCTTCTGCACTTCGTTCCCAGTGGACAAGTAGTCACCTCATGAGGAATGCCGCCACAATTGGTGCTAATTATAATTCCCAGGAGAGAGGCCAAACGTAGCCTTGGAGACCGCGTATTTTGCACTCTGCTGAGAGCTGGTCTATCGGGCGTATGTGCTATGTGCACAGCCGGTCTTCACGGCTGGCACTTCAGCAGCTCTAGGAATGGGACAGGCTTTCACTGCAAAGCCTAAATTGTACAAAACTCTTGCAAAACAAAAATGTGTGACTCCTACCATCTGAATCCTCACTGCATTGTGAAACTAAACCTGCCTCTTCTGTTAGACGTCAGGAGCAAGGCAAGACCTGAGAAAGGAACCCGTATGAGCTGCCCTGTTTGTTTGCTTAATCACTTAGTTTAAATATAGATTAAAAATCACTTAAGCTCATCCACAAGTTAAGTGCGTGTCAACCAATGGCTGTCAGAAAGTGCAAAGAAAAAAGAACACAGTCACAGAAGCCAGAGCTCTTAGGAAGGGAACGAGAGAAAAAGGGATTCAGTCGCTGGAGCAGGACAATAAGTATGGCTTCCCAGTGGACGTCCACTCCTAAGGTAAAAGCAAATAGGATCCTACAGCTGCCAACTTCTTTTCATCTCTCCCTTCTGCTGCTGCTGACACTTGCTAACAGTGAATAACTTGGCAAATAATCCCTCGTTTACATTCATTTCTTCCGATTGAATGGAAATGCCATGGGTCACAGAATGTCACCCTGTGCTTGAAACATGCCCTAAGAGACCGTTGCAGGACCGCCCGGCGCTGCGCTGCCTGCCTGGCTGCGGTGCTGTGTGTCCTCTTGCCGGTGCCATCTGAGGTGCGGCCACACCTCGTGTGTTACAGAGGCAGCATCACCTGTCCCAGCGCTTTCCGACTCTCCTGCAGAAGCTCAGCTGTCCCCTGACTGAACTACCGCTGGAGGGGTGGCACTGGAAAAGGCTCCAATGCGAGCCAGTCACTTGAATTAGCAGCCGCTCACTACAGCACGACTATCTGGCATGTGTTTTAGCAGCAGCCTAGCTTGCAGTACCATCCCTGCTGTTGTAGCTATAAAAATGCAAGGCTGTGCTTGTAAAAATGCAGAAGAGGGAGATGAAAGGAACCAGCTAGGGAAAACTGCAGAGAAAAAGTCTCCTTGCATAGTGCTGTTCCCAGGAAGCTTGTGGGCTGTCTCCAAAGAGTGCGTATGCTTTGGAGAGTGGAATCAGTCGAGACTCTTGAACCTGAGGAGCTGCAACACCTGTGACCTTCTCTCAACCATGGGAAAAATCATTTTAGACTGTGCCTGGCTAAAGACGTCATCTTCTTAAGCTTAGCGTTAATGTAGGTGGAACACCTGGGTAGCTGCTCAGTGTGGGCACAAAATGCAGTGAGACACAAGCTCAGGAGCTGCTATCTGCGGCTCCTCACCGCACAAAGCTGCCTAGTGCAAAGAGCTCTCCCTTGCTGAGAGCGTGATGAAGGACATCGTGTGACAAAATTGGTGGCATTCATCAGCAGCCTGAGTTTAGCTGCTCCGTTAGGAGGAAACAGCTCCACTTTCAAAGCTGAAGTTGCACTACTAGGTATTGCATGCATTCATACTTTCCCTCCAGTGCTTTTTAGCACTTGGCGGTGTCACACGGGGGTACAATGGCTGCTCTGAGAGCACGGCCACTTCTCTCCTTTTACGTGGTGCGCTCCCACTCCTCCGCTTAGATGCACTTCCTTAGACCCTGAGCTCCCCAGGGCAGGGATGGAGCCGTCTGCTCAGTTTCCAAGGGCGCAGTGCGGTGGGTGGGCTGCCGGAGGTGCACACGAGGAGAGGCAGCCGAGCGGAGACCCCTGCGCTCCCCCGCGCGGCTGGCAACAGGCGCTCTGCGGCTGCTGCCGGCACCTGGCGACGCTCGGCCGGCTCAGAACGGCTCAGCAAAGGCACTCGGGGAGCCAACACGTGCGCTGCGGTGCTGCCCTTCGTCTTCCGCGGCCGCTCACAGCGCTGAGCAGCGCCGTCGGACTTCTCCCCATCCAGCCGCCCCCGCCAGCGCCCACGGGTGCCGGCGGCTGGAGGGAGCCGCAGC